>JAFBJT010112000.1:13061-26829 GCA_016785325.1 Chascanopsetta lugubris | reverse complement strand
GGCGAGGATAATTCTGCTTAAGTCTGTGAAATGCATCGCAGAGGTCTTGTGGGATGTTCAGCGCCAAGCCATTATAGCCTCTTACACACACACACACACATGTGGTGCGCCGGCAAACACCGTATGTTATTATACACACAGCATAAATCCAGGAAGTCTGCTGCTGCTGCTGCTGCTGCTGCTGCTGCTGCTGAGGCGGCCATGTTGCACCACCATCGTCCGGCTCGGTCTCTAAATCCTACACGCTGCCCCTTTAAGGGCCGGGGGGGAGCGCGCGTGCGCCCGGCGCGCCGACTCGTCTCAGGTTCCTCGTGACGGAGGAATAGGCCGTTAAGCTCCTGACCGCTGAGCCCGCTCTTCACGCGCGCGCGTTTGGCGAGTGGCGGCTGCGCGGCGGCTGCGCGGCGCGGCGCGGCGGCGTCTCTGTGATCCGCGCGGGGCCAGAGCGCAGCTGGGGGTCGCCGGCGCTAAAATGGCACACTGGCGAAAAATCTCCCCGCTGTTTCGTTCCTCCTGCGCCCGCCGCCGCCGCCGCCGCCGCCTCCCTCTTTCGCAAACCCACACGATCGTCGCGCTCTGGAAAAGCTCAATCCGCCCTGACAACGGTCGTTGTCACCTGGAAGCATCAGGCTCTTTAAACATTTCATCCGCACCTGACGAGTGCGCGGCTCCGTTGTTCAGGCTTCGCCTTCGCTTGTCCGACGCGCGATTACTTCACGGTTGTTGATGCGACGCTCACGCTGTGTTCGTTTGCGTTAGGGAGCGTTTCCAAAACCAGGGCTCGACCGCCAGGTCAGACAGCGGCCGTGCGTCTGTGCTCGTTTACTTTGCGGACGGGATTGATCCACCACTAGGTGTCGCTGAGGAGAAATCGAGCTTCCAGCTCATTCTAAAGATAGAATGGAACGTGGCCCACATGTAATTTGCACCCCGCTTAGTTGTACTTCTCCACCACTAGATGTCGCCTGAGGGAAATTGCGATAGCTGAAAAAAAGTCATATTGGAATGCGGCCCCAGTGACATTTGCGCCTGATGTGATTGTACTCCTTCACCACTAGATGTCGCTAAAGGGAAATTGAAATGCATATTTTTGTATGCTAATGTGGCATCCATGTTTTTTCTGAGAGTCTCTGACAGTGTT
This sequence comes from Chascanopsetta lugubris, assembly GCA_016785325.1. Taxonomy (NCBI): domain Eukaryota; kingdom Metazoa; phylum Chordata; class Actinopteri; order Pleuronectiformes; family Bothidae; genus Chascanopsetta; species Chascanopsetta lugubris. The sequence goes on along the minus strand of JAFBJT010112000.1, from coordinate 25,688 downwards.
GTCCAAACTGCGGACCCCTGAACATTCCTGTCCAAGTTTGCCATCCAAGCATTAGCATCAGCAAAGGTTGCAGGTTCGAATCCAGCCTGAGACGTACTCACTCACTTAGTTACCTTCAACTCTGGCCCCGCCCTTTGTCTGTATGTGCCCCCCTTGTGCCCCCCCCCCCCCCCCAGACTCCCCTGTGCTAATCTAACACCAGGACTAGACTCTCCAAAGAATGAGGTCATTATTTCGCATATTGATGGAACAAAATGGCCGGGTTTTATTTTGCCGCCACAGCCGTCGTCGTCTCGTCGCGCTTTATAACCATTAACTTTAAATATATTTGTTTTCTTTGTCGCTATCTCCGCTCTAACTGCCATTTTTCACTGTTTTGCAGCCGCGTTAAAGAAAGAGGGGGAAAAAGCTGCATTTGTCATGATGATGTATTTGGTCTGCACCTTGAAGAACAGTTTAATGGTAAAAGATGTAAAACAGGTTTATTTGCATTGTAAATCTCTTTTAGAATAGAAGCAATAATACAGAGTCACAATAAGTGGGGCTGAACACACACACACACACACACACACACACACACACACACACACACACACCGTTCATCTAAAGCATCTGAATTCCATATGCAGCATCGCACTTCAGATTGAAACAAACAGCCACTGCCCATGTTGCCATCTGCTGAAATCCACAATCCAGTGCAGCGCAAATCAACATACCACCTTAAACACTCAAGGTCATTATGACGAACACACACACTCACACACACACACACACACACACACACACGGACGTGTTTGCACTCAAACACAGGATCGGTAATGAAACACACGCGGAGACGAGCTCGTGTGTCACGGAGGCGTCGGACGATGACAAATGCCGACGTCTCTTTCCATTAAGACGTGAATGTGTAAAGCGCTTTTCAATTTACAAGCTGTTTTGTCTTTGGCTTATTGAGCCGCCGTCGATTCACTTCGTAGCTGGGACGGTAAACAAGCCCAACGATGAACAAAAACAACCAGCAGGTGGCGATCACATGCCCTTTTGCGCTCCGTTAGCTGCACTTTAACCTCGTACTTTGCGTTTCACTGCAGTTCATTAGCATATGAAAACAAACGTCGGTCTTCTGTTTGTGAAATGCCGGGTGTCGATTAGCAATACAGGGCTTCATCGCCACCTGCTGGTAAGGAGTGTAAATAGATGATGCATTTTTTTGTAAATATTTTTATCTATTTATTTTTCTTTTCCTAGTCAAAGGGTCACGACCCGCCAGTCGCCAGATAACATCAATTTTACCATTGAAGAGGAGGAGGCGGTTTAAAGGGAAATCCCAGTGCCTCCGGGAGCATTACCAGAAGGAAAGCAACAATGAGCTGGATTAATACCCCCCCCCCCCCTAAACCCCCCCCCCCCCCCCCCCCCCGTATCCGGCACTGTTGTCAGACCAAAACCATTTAGACGTGAGGGTATTTGCTTGCTCCAATTATTTCCGTTCCCCCGCCTTCACACCGTTTGTTTTTCAATCTGAGGCTCAATCAAACAACACCTGATCAATATGAGGCAGCTGCTCTCTCTCGCTCTCTCTCTCGCTCTCTCTCTCTCTCTCTCTCTCTCTCTCTCTCTCTCGCCCCCTCTGGAACCTTCAAATAATCCCTGACCCTGAGCCAAAACCCTTGCAATACCCCTCCACCACCACCGTACCATGCACATTGAAATGCAACTTTCCCATTCTCATTTTCTCTCTCTCACACACACACGCACACACACACACACGCACACACACACGCACACACACACACATGCACACACACATGCACACACAGTAGTACACACATGCTCAGGCCCACTCTCGTTGACACACAGCGATGATACGCCAACTGGCTGATTAGCGCCGCTGCCCCTCTGTGCAATTATTTACCACATCCCTGAATAACTGACAAAATAAAACATAAAAAGAGAATACATTAAATTGAGAGAGAGAGAGAGAGAGAGAGAGAGAGAGAGAGAGAGAGAGAGAGGAGTAAATATCAAAATGAGGAGATGAGCCGAGGGAGCAAAGTGATGAAGACGGGAGAGCGAGGAGCCAGATGAAGATGGAGAGCAGCAAAAACCGATCCCTTCTTAAAGCGCCAAGCTCTTCTCGGGTCGGGGACCGGACCACTGTTTACGGAGGAAACCCCTCCGAAAGACTTCAAAGTAAAAGTTGTTCCCCGTTCTTTTGAGCACATTTCAAGTCGGCTGCCTTCGAGAAGCGTCACATCGGTCGACCGGAGGAGTAAATGTGTATCGGAGGGCGGAGTGGAAGGCGAGCGCCATGAGGGAGGTGAGGTGAGCGGAGGGGGGGGGCTGATGTGATGGCGGAGGTAAACATGACATGTGACAGGGGGACGCTGCAGCTCGGAGGCTGACGCGCTCAGACAGGTTGACATTTACGCAGACGAGACGGGAGCTTCACGCGGAAGAATGTGATCGTACCATGAAATCAGCTGCTCCTAATACCAGGACACGGGAGCGGAACTGGAGACTTTTATTTTGAAAAGCACCTGGAGACCTTCTGGACGACCGTGGGACTATCGGTGGTGCAACATGGCCGCCTCCGTAGAGAGGACCTGCTTCCAGCGTAAACGTACCAGGCGATAGCTCATGAAAGCATATATATATATATATATATATTACTTATGAGTGGGCGGTTCACTCGCCTAACTCCTCCTACTTCCTGGTTCGTCCAAAAATGGGCAAAGGGGCGGAGCACAGGTAGAGCGTTGGGGGCGGGCCCATGGTGCTGTCGAGGTCGACCCAGGTGTCACTCAAGCGGCCACGCCCCTTAATTATCTACAATTTCAAACCCCGACCATTTCAACATGGGAGTCTATGGAGATTGATTGCTTTCGGGGTCAGCCTCTAGTGGCCACCCTGTGAACTGCACGTGTTTCTGCCTCCATATTGGACGCTCTGGAAGTGGCAGCTTGGGTGTCAAACATAAGAATCAAACCGATGACCTCGCCATCAAACTACTTCCCACCTCCGTTTCCATGACAACCAACAATGTAAACATGTGAAATTAGATGAATGAAGGTTTTTTTTGTTTGTTTATTTTGTTTGTTTGTTTTTTGCGATAATTCCTCACAAACATTAGCGTGTGAGTTGAGTGGGTTGAGTCTTCCTCTAACTTCCCTAAAGAGCAGTGTGGGATCCTCACTCACCTGCTGCTCTTTGATCTTTTCATGAGTCACCAGAGCGGAGGATGAAGAGGAGGAGGAGGAGGAGCAGCAGCATCATCATCGTCAGGGGGAGTGACACCGGGGTGCGCGGCTATTTTCACGTCAGCGCTGACATTTGGAGTCTTCCGACTCTCTGAGGCAGCACATGGCGCAGACGGCTGATGTCTGTAGCGCGCGTGAAGCAGTAAAGGGACATTCTGTAGTTTACCGCTCGTTTTCTGTCGGTCCTCATTCAGAGCGGTGTCATTCAGAAATGACCGGAGTGAAGAAGCAGGCAGGGCTTCGGCCTCTCTCTCTTCTTTCACTCTTCACACATCCGCTGCAATGCCACGAATGGCCTCCAGGGGTCTGCTCAGAACTGCTACGCGCACTCGAGCTCCTTATGTGGTCGAACAAGGTGTTAGGGAATGTTTATTTGAAATGTGCTACTTTCAAAAGAATTTGCATATCTACTGTACGTGCGCAGATGATATGTGATAAATATATATATATATATATATATATATATATATATATATATATATACATATATATATAAAGGTGCTGTGTGAAGAGTTTCCATTTCTGTCAGCAGAAATTATATCATATATCGTATCATATTTATGATTATTATTTATTACATAATTTCAGTGGTGTTTCTACAAGTGGAAAATCACCTAAATAGATGAATTGTTGTTTCCATGAATGATTTCAGCCTGTTTTTCACGATAGGTTTGAATAGACGACTCCTGTTGAATTGTCAAAATAGCTGAAGGTCACCGTTAGTTCTCCAGCCGCAGACGAGATGAGGTGTCCAGATGCAGAGTGGAACCTCTGCACTGGATGTCACTGAATCCTATACATCACTGTTTCAACCCTGAATTGCCGCCGTGTGTCCCTGCTGTGTCCCGGAGCCTCAGAGTGAAGGTGTCCGTCCTGTAAAGTCAAAGGGAAAGTGACAGGTTGTGTTTCTGCTCTCGACCCGTCGTCAGTTTGTCCGTCACAAAGTACAAAAGCCTCCGGAGCAGCGCAGACACATGACTGAGGTGACTCCAGGGCCTTCGACTTGGAAAAGCACTGTTGAGAGAAAAGAAATCCGGTGCTTTTATTTTGAAGGGGATTTATTTTTTATTGGGTGTTAGGGGGGAAACAATCCTGTGCTTCAATTGTGAAGTGGGTTGTTTTATTTATTTGGAAAAGAAATGTTAAGATGAAAATCCTGTGCTTTTATTTTGAAGAGGATTTTATCACCTACTTTGGAAACAAAATTGCACAGGAAAAAAATCGTATGCTTTTATTTTGAAGAGGACCTTTTAACCTTAGCAGCAACTAGAGGCGGGGATAGTGTACACTAACAGGAAACCACAGCATTTCCTAAAGAATAAAAATGACAGACAGCCAATCAAGATTAAATATTGATTCCGTTGACCTCGCGACCTTTTCCCGCAAAACAATCAGGATTTTCAATTTTCACATTTATTACAATATGTGAGGCTGCCATCGACGCTCCCCGCAGACAGAAGTGTATTGACGTCAGTGACCCTGTGGCTAATTGCCCATATACATCTCACCCCACCCGTCTGTCTGTCCACCTCTGCCCCCAGGACAGGTTTAAAGGAGCAGTGTGTACGATTTCTGAAGTCATTTCTGTCTCTTCTAAGAATATCGCAAAACAATGAAGAAAATCTAATGAATTTATAATTCTTTTTTCTTTTTCTTTTTTTTTCTCATTACCCTCAATGGAGCCCATTAATGTATGTTTGCATACATTCATTTCACCCCTGGAGGTCACCAAATCGTACCCACTGCACCTTTAAAGGGAAAGTGGAGACGCGCTGTTTCCCATTCACGCTTCCTGTTCCTCGTCTTCCTGTCGTCACGTCACCTCTTCACGTCGACTCGATTCATTTCATTTACGAGTCGATGGAAAAACTCCGTCTGTCAAACAACGAGCCGACATTCGATACAGAAAATCATCGACCACAAATGTTGCTTCCTCTCGACTCCGGCGAAGTTCCGCGTTGATCTCATGCATAAGAAGGAGCCGGTGCTGAGGAGAGACCCCCGCTCCGCCTCAGACCCATGAACACAAACCTGATGAGGCAGGAAGTGACTGACGGATCCTCGCGTCCTCATTCGTTGCCTGATTGAATGTCGGGGCATCGGGTTGTAATAAGAGACTGTTTGCGCTCTCTTGTTATTTGCATGGAGATGTAGTGTTGTTGTTGTTGTTGTTGTTGTTGTTGTTGTTGTTGTTGTTGTCGGCTCTGATTTCTGTGGTTCTGAATCTCAGGCCTTGTTCACACCTGGTGTTAGGATCTTGATTTTATGTCTCCATCAAAAGTGGTTTCCACAAGAAATCACTGAAATGTGACATTTGGCGGAATCCAGATTTTCTCCTTTGGTTTTATTGACACCAAAAAAACAACAAAGGAAGAAAATGTGTCGGCTGAACGTTTGTGTTTTTGAAACGCGCTGCAGTTCGTTTACCCAGTGCAGTTGGATACGTCGGACCCATCGGCTGCGTGAGCGCCACAGAACAGTAGCATTCTGGTTCCGTGTTCCACTGTTGTCGTTCACATTCAAACCAGGCCGAGTGAGATTAGCCGCTTGCTAACACGCGGCTAAATTAGAGCAAAGTCTCTCCTGCGGCCATTTTTTGTGGAGTGGAGATGACGGAAGTTTTAAACAGCTTTATTTGCTTTTGACTTCCAACGGTTATATTTCTGATTTGAAAACTTGAGTATTCTGGACTTGCCACCGAGTTTATTTCAGAAATCAACATCAAATGTGAAATTCCCTTTGACTCTGCACTGAGGGAACCTGAGCGACGGGGACTTCAAGGTTTGTCAACAAAAACGTGTCGTTCAAAAATAAAGCTTTTACCCTACAATCCAACAATTTACCTCTTTGAAGTTTTGGATTATGAGCCATTAGAAGAAAAGGTTAAAATAAACTTTTATCACCACAGTGGTTTAAAGGTGCAGTGTGTGAGAGTTAGGGCCATTTTTTTGTCACTTATGTAACAATACAATTGCATACTGAGATTTTCATCAATTCATTATCATGGAAATGTTTCATTTTTTCCGTTTAACCCTTGAATGAGCCCCTCAATGTGTATTTACATGAGGAGCGGCTCCTCTCTCCGGGGGCCGCCATGTTTTTACAGTTGTAAAAAATGTACTAAACATCTTTTGACCTTTAATGACAACTGAAGTCGACCGCAGCTTCTCCTGCATGTTCAGGAGGGTGAGGGGGAGGTGACGGATACAACCCGCAACTTCACCTCTAGAGGTCACCAAATCGTACACACTGCACCTTTAATAGTGTGTTGTTATTCGTTGGTTTTGCCGAGCAATGCTTTTCAAAACTCTGGCTCGTGTTCCTGTGTGAGAGACGGACCCCCGATGTGCAAGATCTTGAAATCGCTTGTCGTTCCCATCCTGTCCACCAGGTGACTTCCTGTTGCGTCGGCGAGCCTCGGCGTGGACGCGCCGCTCCGCCGTTGTGTTGATGGACAAACACAATCACTCGCTCTGAGGTCAACAGTCAGCGACGCGGCTGCTAAACATCTCTCGGACGGGAATCGACATCAGCGCGCGAGAACACAAAGCCCCCCGACGGGAGGCGATGGGCTCCGTGAGGACTCGCCGCGCACAAAGAGGCTGAGCGGGCATTACCTCTTCGACAGGTATTGTAAAGCGCAAAGCGGTTGTCCGATAATTGGAGCGCCATTATTTTTGATGGTCCATTGTTGGGTTGAATGGCGGCGCTCGGTCGGGGCTGAATGGCTGCGTTGACCCCTGCAGCTCCAGACAGCTGATGCGGAGATTGACTGGTAGCGAGAACCACTAAGTGAGTCAAAGGTTAACCATTCTCCCAGTCTCCCCCCCCCACCCCCCCCAGAATCACAGCATGGGGGGAGGGGGGACATGATGGAGGGATGTGTGAAAGAATAGGAAGGGGGAGTTATTTCATTTTTCTATCCTCAGAATAAAAATAATTATATGAATTCATATACTTATGGTAATATGTGCACATTCCCCATATGCTTGGAGATTAAAGGTGCGGTGTGTACGATTTGCTGACCTCTAGAGGTGACGTTGCACGTTGCATGGAGAACCTGTGGTTGTGGGTAAGTAGGAGCAGTGTGTCAGATTTCTCAAAAAACAATAACAGACGGACACTTTCATGAATTTATAATCACACACCTTTTATTTTCAGCCATTACCCCGAAATGAGCCCATTCATTTATGTTTTCATGAGGAGCGGCTCCTCTCTACGGGGGCGGCCATGTTTTTACAGTAAAGTAAAAGTGGACGCACTAAACATCATTTGAGCTTTAAAGACGAGTGAAGTCGACCACAGGTTCTCCTGCATCAGAAGAGTGAGGGTGAGCTGATGGATCCGACATGCAACTTCACCTCTAGAGGTCAGCACATCGTACACACTGCACCTTTAAGGTCAGGTGATGGGTATTCATCAGCCTCATTGGCTCTGAACAGCCAATTCAAATCCGACTCTCTCCACACTGTAAAACGTCAGGAAAACCGAAAAGTGGGTTGAGCTCTTGAGCTTCCTGAACTCAGAGGAGCGCAGCTGGGTTCAGACCCACATGTTAAAGGAGCCAGCGGGAGATTCTCTCTGCTCCGACACGTCCACAACAACTCGGAGTTATCTGAGAGGAAGAGGGGGGGGGGGGGGGGGGGGGGGGGGGGGGGGGGGGGGGGGGGGGGGGGGGTTCAGGCGAGGACGGAGGCAGGGGAAGCGCTGCATCTCCCCTGACGTTTTCCATCGCTGTTTTCGCCGTCACTTATCGATACGCGGAGTTTTCGTTTGATCGGCGTCGCTGCTTCCTCTCCTCTGCGGTGGATTCCACAGAGGAGCCTCTCACCTTTCTCACAGAGCTGCAGTTTGTACGAGGGGGCGGAGTCTCCGGCCTCTCAGCTGGAAATGTGCATCTTATGTGCAGCGCCTCTGAAGAGCGTGAGGTCATTTTGTAAAGTGGAGAATATGAGCTGAGAGCAAATGTGCGGCGATTTATTTTTTTTTAAAAACACACAGTTTGAACAACCCTGCTGTCATCTATTGGTTTAAAATATAATAATAATAATAATAATAATAATAATAATTAATAATAATAATAATAATAATAATTGAGTAATAAATAAAAACATGTGACTCATAAAAATGACACGTTGAAGCAGGGGTGTCCAACCTGTGGCCCGGGGGCCAACAGTGGCCCATGGTCCATTTCATCTACCCGCAGCAAATTAAATATATATAATGGAATGTGGCCCCACACATGAAACTTGCGCTCGACCGCGTTGTACTTCTTAGTTTTGACACTAGGTGGAGCTACAGCTTCCTCGAAGACCCGATCTGTTACCCATCATCATTTCACAGTCCGATCCGCTCGCCCCCGTAACAACAATTGCTCATATTTGCATATTGTATTTACGTGTTTATATTGATGAAATTAGAGAAATTGTCTGAACTCTGGTCGGAAACGTACCAATGGAAAGTTGTGACCTGAGCTGTTTTTCTGTTTGAGCATATTCAAGTATCGAGCGCTTGATTTATTTTGTTAACATCAACAGCGGCCGCGCATTTCCTGTATTTTTCCGTCAGTGAAAAAAAACGTTTTGGCACCTCTGGGTTAGACATTAAGCTAAGTGCCAATAAGCGCTAAGTGCTAACGCTAACCCTGTTGGCTCCGAATCTCCCAAAGTAAACACCAGGTGTTGCATTCGATACAAACGCTACACTCTTCCTCCATCGCAGTGTTTTGAAAGCCCTACGAGGGGGAGGAAGCGGCTCCGCGCCGACATAAACTCCTCTCTCCCGCTCTCCGGAGCCGCAGTCGACAGCTGACTCCTTCGCGTTCTGGCGGGAAGCTCGAGCGAAATGTGAGACCTGACAGTCGGCTGCCAAAAAGCTTCGGCGTTCACAAGTAAATTGTCAGAAAATCAAAACCCCCAAACGCTCAGTCAGCTCCGACAACAGCCGGGGCAGGCGGGCGGGAGTGAGGGAGGGAGGGGGGGTGGGGGTGGGGGGGCAGGGGGGCGGGGCCACCGGAGGTGCAGACGGGGGGGAAGCGGCAGTCGGAACAAATGAACTGTATCGGCAGATTTGGCTTTTAACAGCCTCTGAGTGCGCGAGAGTATTTTTGGGTGAAGTAACAGGAAGTCGTCTTCAGTCCTGCTGTGATGTGACGCTTTGACCTCGTGCTCATTGGAGGAGAGAGAGAAGAACACGGAGGGGAGACTGTAATGAGCTGGGGCTGAAAGCCTTTGAAGTCTTGAGACAGGAAGTGTGGAACTCCAGTGACCCTGGTTTGAGTCTGAGGGTTATTTTGATCCTTAACCGTTTTCATGGAATTCCATTGTAAGCCATTTATACATCCATCCATTCATTCAGCCATTCATTCAGCCCCCCCTCCATCCATCCATTCATCCATCCATCCATCCATCCTTTCATCCACCAATCCGATCATCCATCCGTACGTCCACTCGTCCACCTATTTATTCATCCAACAATTCAGCCTATCATCCACTGATCTATCCATCCATCTATCCATTCTTTCACCCACTCATCCACCCACCATCCATCCATATATTCACCCATCCATCCACCATCCATCCATATATTCACCCATCCATCCACCAACCATCCATCCATATATTCACCCATCCATCCACCATCCATCCATATATTCACCCATCCATCCACCATCCATCCATATATTCACCCATCCATCCACCATCTATCCATATATTCACCCATCCATCCACCATCCATCCACCATCTATCCATATATTCACCCATCCATCCACCATCCATCCATATATTCACCCATCCATCCACCATCCATCCATATATCCATTCATCCATCCACCCATCCATCCATTCAGCCTTCCATCCATCCAACCCCCATTCATCCATCCATACTTTCACTCATTCATCCATCCACATCCATTCAGTTGAGACCGTCCGGAGTTTATTCTTTAGCGCATTCATTTCTTCTCTTTATGCAGAAGAGATTCCGCTCTTATTTCTTTCTGTTAATTTTCCGTTTTCAAATCCTTTGCAAAGATTTGAACCTCGACAACTTGAAATGCAAATCAGGAAGTAAAGAAAATACACAATATTCCCCCTTTGGACTAAAAGAGCCTGCGGCAGATTTACAATTTAGAACAGAGATGATAAAAATCCTCGTCGTCAATAGAAGGCAAGTAACAGGTGACAGCTTCCGTTATCGCTGTTTGTATGTAAATGGTAAAAAAATAAAAAAAATTAAAAAAAACACTGAGGGGAAAAACAACATGGACTCCGTGTCGGTGCCGACGCGTCTGCTTATCTCCCGGCGGGGTGGGGGGGGGACAAAAGCCCCGAGATGCTGCGGTTGGATGAGAGTGGCTGGGTTTGAATAGAAGACGGACGGCGTCTTAATGCGGCGAGCGGACGGACGGACGGACACGAGACGACTCGGGCCTTTATCCTCGTCCTTTCGCCGCCGCCCAAAAAGAGCACATCATCCGCCTTGTGCCCTTCCCGCTCCGCCCGATGTTTTATCAAACACATTAAGATGTGATGGAGGGATAGATGGATGGATGGATGGATGGATGGAAGGACGGATGGATGGATGGATGGATGGAATGATAGATGGATGGATGGATAGATGGATGGATGGATGGATGGATAGATAGATAGATAGACAGATAGATAGATAATTATCCCAGGGAACCATTCATTAGATGCTTACCCAGTCCATTCAGTCATGTACTCTTACCATGGCATATAGGTCATAAAAGCAGTCACCTAGGGCGCCACCTACTGCAAGGGGCGTCCTGCTGCAAGTGCACCAAGAAAAGAAATATAATTAAAATGATATATCAAACGGGGGGTTGGGGATCTCACTTCGGGAACCAAAATGGCTGGAGCCAGTTCTGATTCCTACAACATACACCAAAATGGAGACTTAGACAAGTAAACTTGTCACGGGTTTCGTATGTCCCAAATATAGGAGAATACTATTACTAGATTTAGAAATGCACTATATTAAAAAAGTGCAAGAAACAGTAAGGAAATAAATAACAGATAAAAGTAAAACAAAAAACAACATTCTAAAGTGCGTAAAGCGTTCACAGGCTGAAGGACCTGGAGCAGTGGTCGGGTTCGGATGGGGTCACCTGATAACCTGAGGGCATGAGGGAGGATTCATGTACGAGGATATGCCCGGGTGTTTTCACCCTCTCGTTAAACCGAAGGTGAGATTTACATGGAAGCCTTTCTTCCCTTCCTCTTCCTCCCCAAAATCCCTCAAACACCGGCTCGGTGAAGCAGGCGTCCGTCCAACATCGCTCATATCAGTCTGCGCCAGAGCTTCGCAGCTCGAATTATGGAACGCCACGTCTTCACTTTATTGACTCCGCTTCACACAACACCATCATTTCCCCCTCTTGTGTCGTTGATGGACAACATTCTGTCGCTCAATGTTTCACTCTTTAGAGTGCGCGTGTGTGCATGTGTGTGTGTGTGTGTGTGTGTGTGTGTGTGTACAGCGGGCTTTCGCCAAGACATCCGACAGGCTTGGTCCATCTGTGTGTAAATGTTGACTCCCGGCGGAGCAGTGACTGTCACTCACTGCCCAGCCGGCCCCGGTGCCAGGCATTGATCGCTACATATATCTTGCGCTGTACTCCCCCCCCCCACCCCCGCCCCCCAAACCTTCATCAACAGATGCGGCTGCGGAATTGATTAGCAGCGAGTCAATGACCAAATCTCTTTGGAAACATTTTTATTTATGTGTGTGTTTATGTGGATAGCTTAGAGGGCCATTAGCAGGATTACCTTTGAGGCTTGGCTGAACAACAGATGTTCAAGGACGACTCAATCAATTTGACTTACAAGAGGCTGCAGTTGCAGGAAACAAGTGATAAGTCTGTGGAGGAGTGGGGGGGGGGGGGGGGGGGGAAGGGGGGCCGTGCTTAAATAAAAACAGTTCAGTCATGGCGATACACAGGTACGGCTGAATTAGACTCACTCTAAGGCCATTATTTAGAGTGAGATCATTGACTGGTTTCCAAAGACTTAATGAATTAGCTTCTCCTGACGTTTACAAGATGGACATAATATTCTGTGGGGCTGTTTTTAACTATTGCAGCTTTAAAGTCATTTGAATTATAGCTTTAACAAGCCCATTCATTTGCATTTCTTTATATGCGAGAGAATGACAGTGTTTTCATCATGTCATCATATTGTGTTTATGCCAAATCAGAGGGCGTTTAGCTGAGTCATACACAAACTTTTTGGATTTATTTTCTTTTGACCATTTTATTTAACAAATATGCTAATCCTATTTATTAAATGGGTTGTAGCACAGCCTGAATTGCATATTGTGAAAACGCACCATGCTGCCTCCAGAAAG
>JAFBJT010111999.1:88784-126284 GCA_016785325.1 Chascanopsetta lugubris | reverse complement strand
TTTTCAGTGAATGATAAAGTCGGCTCTGCAAAGCTGATGATGTAGTTAATGAGAAAACAACATGCCTTCGCTAAGCGTGTATGAAGTCACCGGACTCGAGCAGATGAAATGGAAGGCGAGCGGTGGTTGAACGGAGAGTTCTTCACTTCCTGTGTTTTCTTTGACAGGGCCGTGTGGAAAGTGAGGCTCACGCTGCCGCTCGGCCGTGTCCTCCCCATTCATGCCTCGCATTCACTCAGACCGCAGGGTTAACTCTTCCAGCTGCCTTTGACTTTTTTTTAATAACGCATCACCTCTGCTCTGAGGAATGTCTGAGATCAACATGAATGAGAGGTGAGATAAGACGGGGGCTGCCTCCTCTGTGTGTGATGTGGCAGCAGGAACTCTGCGGGTGATGGCATCAAGGGAAAATCCACTGCTTATGATCCCAGCTCTAAAGCCGTATATACACCAGGGCTGTCGGACTTATTTCAGTTCAGGGGCCATACACGGCCACATGTGATCTCAAGTGGGCGGGGCCAGTCAAATCCTAGCGTGATGACCTATAAACAAAGTACAGTTGTGAATCCAATGAAAGTTCAACGTTTTTATCCCGCTTACTTATTTTCCGGTTTCCTAGCAACAGAGCATGACAGGAAAGTTTAGAATGGCTATGTTGTGTTGTTGATTTGACCCTTGGCCGTATGTTTGACACCCCTGGTATACACGGTGGTGCTCTCACGTAACCACAGCGCCTCTCCAGGTGACACTATACCCTCCAGTTAATAACTCTGGCAGGAACACACCCACTCTCATGTAGATTAAGATCGGCTGGAAGCATTAGCCCATACATTGTGCCAGTGCAGCGTGAGGCTGAGTGAATGAGACAGATGTGGGGCAGAGGTGTCTCTGTATGTTATTATGACGTGTAAATGAATCAGCCGTCCTGCAGCTTCATCACACGCGAGACCGGATCCGATAGTCAAGGTGCAAAATGCATGAAGTGCAGGGAAACGACATGTGGGATTGTGTTTGGATGGAGTGTGGGAGCCGCCCTGAACCCGCTAACCTTCTCTGCAACTTTAGTACCATCGGCGCAGTTACATTGTTTTAGCTTCGCCAAGGATTGCGCACAATCTATTTCCATGATGGGTAGTGGATGATGATTTAATGTCAGGAAAGAAGCATTCAAGTTTTTCTTTCTTTTTTTTTACTCTCCAGGAGTCATATTAGGTTTGTTTTTCTTCCCATATTTCCCTCTTTGGGTTTTGAAATTCCTCATCTTCATTCTACCTCCTGGTTTGACCTTTCAGACCAATCAAATTGATAGAATCCTTCCCTTCATATACAGGGAGCAGTTGACCAATCATGAGAGACTGGTCCAAACAGCCAATCAGAGTAGTCTCTGTAAACGGGAGACAGAGGCTCTACAGTGTTCCAGGAGGGGGGTGAAAACATGAGCTGGAGCAGTGGACAATAAGAGGGAACTACAGAGGTGTATTTACGTGTCTGGTGAATTTAGATGAGAATTTAAGAAGGGTGACGTTGTCTTGTCTCCTCTTGTTCTCCTCGTTCGATGGTTGCCTCCAGGACTCTGTGTTCTCATCCCAGACCAGGCTGTTGTGTTTTGGTTGTTTTGTTGTTTGTAGGCAGGTTTAAACAACAGTCTGAAAACATGGTGTAAGGATGTGGTGCTGGTCAGGAAAGAGGTAACCAGATCTATTATGGTGTGGATCTGGGAATGTTGTTGTCGTTGTCATTCGCCCCATTTTGGAGGATTTAGACTGATTTTTTTTTTAATAGCTTGAGATGACTGATATTAATGAGTGTGTGTATTGTTTAGAGTTAATGAGACTGGTTGTCATTGGTAGAGACATGAGTGTGACTGTGTGGCTGAATGATTCTCTCCATTCATCCATCCATCCATCCATCCATTCTTTCTTGCATCCATCCATCCATTCTTCTATCCATCCAACCAACAATCCATTCTTCTATCCATCCATCCTCTCATCCATTCTTCCATCCATCCATCACTCCATTCTTCCATCCATCCATCTATCTATCCACCCATCCAACCATCCATCCATTCTTCAGTCGATCCATTCATAGTTTGTACATCCATCCATCCATCCATTATTCCATCCATCCCTCTATTCACAAATCCATCTATTCTTTCATCCTTTGGTACATCCTTCCACCTATCCATCCATCCTTCCTTTTATCCATCCATCCATTCTTCTTTCCATCCATCCATCCATCCATGGCCCCTGCATCCATCCACCTCTCACTGTTGCAGGACAGTTGGACCTGGTCCCTGATCGTTTCTTCCACAACAAAGCGTCTTTACGTCTCGTTAAAGTCTCCTCTTCCTGCTTCTTCCTCTTTACACGAATGAAATAAGACGCTTGCTGTTTGAAGATCTGACCCTGTTGTTGTTGTAGACTCAGATGTTTTGCACATCACATTACATAAGTCTGACATCTGCACTGAAGGAAACTTTCCAACACAAGATTACACCATGTTCTGCAGCTCTCCTTCGTTTCCCAGTACATGTAGAGTTTGATGTGCCTTTGTTGTGACGGCTCCACACTGTCTGTTTAATGTGATTAAGTCAGTGAGTCCCAGTTATGACCTCATGTTACCTTACATGGAGGGATGGAGGAATACAGGAGGAGAGCACTGCATCCTTTCCCCTTCTCTAACCATTAAAGGTGCAGTTTGCCTCTTCTAAAAATTACTTTAAAACAATTACATACAGACATTTTCATGAATTTATTAATTATTATTAATATTAATTATTAATAAATTAATTATTATTAATGAGCCCAGTAGTGTATCTTTACATGAGGAGCTGGTCCTCTCTACAGGGGCCGCAATGTTTTTACAGTAACCCTGAATGGACATACTAAACATCTTTTGAGTTTTAATGACAACTGAGGGCTACCACAGGTAGGGTGAGGGTGAGGTGATAGAAACAACATGCAACTTCACCACTAGATGTCACCAAATCTTACATACTGCACCTTTAAATACGTTGAATAAATCATCAGGAATCCATCCACTCTGTTTGAATAATTCATGTAAATCAATGTGGTCTAGACGGCACCTGGAAAATCTGCTGCCAAATAATCAATATGGAAGTTGTCCAACACAGGAGAGTTGTTGACATCTCGTGTATTGTAGTCGGTCACATGACCTCCACCCGGCTAACATGATCCCTCTCTTTGCGGCTCTGAACCTGACCTTGCTACGTCAGAGTCGCTGCTCTCCCTCAGACACCTCCCTCCCTCCTCCACCCAGACGAGGAGGAGGAGGAGGAGGAGGAGGAGGAGGAGGAGGAGGAGGCCTCGCTCCAGACTTTTCCCGCATCATCCCTCCGCTCTCCTCCTGCGGGCTGAGATTGTGTAATCACATTTGGAAAGAGGCTCCTTTCCTGTCGCCCCACGTCTGCCATTCCAATTTCCAGCCTCCGCATCTCTCTCCCTCAGTTTCCTCTGGTTCTAAATCCAGTGCTGAGATGAAACCGGATCCATCAGAAACTCTCTGTCGGACAAAGTTGAGCCGTCTCCTCTTCGGTGAGCCCACCATCACGGTGCGGTACGAGGAGAACGCTGGTCACCTCACCTCATATTTGAGGTCGGACTGTTCCATTGAAGTCCCTTTGTTTTATTTTTCTGCCGATGTGAGGACGTCCCCGCTGAGTTTAAAGTGATCTAGTCCCCTAATTACCCCAAAGCCCAGACTCCCTGGCAGTGCGCTTCCTAATTGCTTCCATGTGTGCACACTTGGCTCTGCAGAGGAAAGAGGCCTCCTCTCCACTCCTCTCCTTGGTGAAACCTTTGGAGGGTTTACTTTTGCAAAAAAAAAAGTTTTTTAGTTCCGACAATTGCCAAAAGGATCTCAACAGGCCTGCGTTGCTGCATTTTTGCATCTATAAAAACAAAATGATAAGCGAATTATTCAAAAAGTCACTTTCAGCTTGTCAATGCTGAAGTGCTGAACAGCTCCTTGTGCAGCAGCAGTGTCACGGCTTCAGGTTAAAGCAAACTTTACTGGCTATGACTCAATTCATTCGGGTCATTTTTAACACACAGCCCTCCACTTTTTAACGAAGGAGGACTGGTGCTCCCAACCTGAAGAACTTAGGCGCACAGGCAGAAATGTAGGCGCACACCTATAAAACGTTAGGCGCACCGGTACTCCTCTTTAGTTATGTTTTTAAAAACAAACACTGCTGTGTTCACTGGTAAAAGGTGTGAAACAGAGTATACTATGTTAGAAGGTCCTTTTGGGTTGAGGACAAAACACATCGTTTGTTCCTGCTAAATTATATGATAATATACAAACAAAGCTGGACATTTGTAAAGAGTCTCGACATGATGTGCAGACTAAGTACAGATTGTCACATTGACTGCCACAGATTGACTACAGAAAGAGGCATATCACATCTGTCCAAGGTTTTGCCCAGACTTTGACATCTACTTTAACAATGTTAACTCACCACAAGTATCTGTTCATGCAACTTTCGAAATAAATATTTATCTGCAATAAAGTCCCTCGGCTAAAACAAGTTATAACTCTACAACGCAACTTATGTTGCTATAACTACAACAGCTGGAGAAAAACAGAGGTCATTTGTGGACCTGTCACAGGCTACAAAAATATTTTTCAATATGCTGATACACTTAGAACACTTTCAGAGGTTACAAAAATATTTGTCCAAAAGTGTTCTCTACCCCTCGCTCTCTCTCTCTCTCGTGCTCTCTCCTTTTTCTTTCTCTCCCTCTTGCAGACCTCTCTCTGTCTCTCTCTCTCTGTCCCTCTCTCTGTCTCTCTCTCCTTCTCTCTGTCTCTTTCTCTCTCTCTCTCTCTCTCTCGCTGTCTCTCTCTCTCTGTATCTTTCTCGCTCTCCGCTGCTCTCTCGTGTCCCGTGTACTCCTCCACGTCACCCCCCCCAGCTATTCCCTGTTGTTGGTAGATCATTTTGACTTGTCAATTCAAAAAGTAACTTGCATGGCGCAAAGGTGTGGGCACCACTGCAGTATAGTATCGCTTTGAGTGCTTTAGTACCGCAGTATAACGTACAACACGAATCTTATGAAACATTTCTAGGCGTTGATACAGCAGTTCCATCTTACACAGGTTCAGAGCAGGAATTGTACTAATGTTTAATTGTGAAAAAAAATCTAATGAGTAAATTTGACCTTTTCCTCTCAAATCTTTTGTTTAGAATTGGAAAAGTTGAATTTCAATGCCTATAATCCAAAACCTGTATAAATTCGATCAACTGTCTTTATCATTTGTTTTACTTTTATTTATTTTCATCTTAATTTTACAGCATTGAACTTTGCATTTAGAGAAATAGTAGTGCTAAGTACTGAGGTGAAATGAGACAATGTCATATAACCTTTCTTATGCACTCTTATAAAACTGTGTTGGATTTAGAGCAACAGTGTCAAACAGCTCACTTCTCTGACAGAGAAAATGTAGAGGCGTTGGTTTATTGACCTGCTCTTACTATGCCAAGACACTAGGGGCAGCCTGTGCCACTTGTTCATCAAATGTGAACTTGCTACTACTTCTACTTATATTGAAAAAAATGCAGCTAATTTCTTTTTGTGAAATTTTAACATTTTGAAAAGTCATCTCAGGGGCCAGATTGGACCCTCCTGTGTGCCAGATTTGGCACCCCTGGATTTTGTGGTTGATATAAAGTTCTACACATTCTCATTTTCTTCTTAAAAACTTCCTGTCAAACTTTAAAGGCAGCGCTGCATAAATACTTATTTGTTTTCAGACGTTAATCCATAAATGCAGCTTTTCAGAAGTCTGGCTACTGGATCATCGGATGATTTAGTGGAAAAATACTCTTATACACGCTTAAACATGCATGCGAAATGAGATGTTCAAAACACATTTTTGGCTCCGATGCTGAAACTCAAGGATATTGGCCGGTTGTTCTTGGCTAAATTACTTTAGCCTTGCTGTCCAGTAGTTTTGTTGGCTCTCACTATCCTCTCCGATCTCCCTGATCCCCAGACTTTTGCTTTTCCACGCAACCTTCTCTCTCTCTCTTTCTCTCTCTCTCTCTCTCTCTCTCTCTCTCTCTCTCTTTCTTTCTCTCTCTCCCTCTCTCTCTTTCTATCCTGCTCTCTCGCCCTTTCCTTTCATTGTTCTATTGTGCAGATTTCCAAACCAACTGGACTCAGAATAAACACAATGGGGGAGCTAATAAAACTGCAGTATATACCGTGAACTTGTCTCCAGCCCGCAGCTTTCCCATAGATCCGGAGATGGTTCCCATATGTGGGAGCGGGGCTGTCGAACACATCAGTGGCTCTACCTGACGACCATTATTCCATCATGCTGGTGTGGCTTTTGCAGCAGTTCAAATATGATGTGTTTCTGTTTCAAACCTTTCAGTGTGTCTGCCATATTCATGTTATGTAAAGTTAAATCAATGACTACAGGTCATGGTACATGCACCACTAGGGACATTTTTGTCCAAATGAGCAGATTTCACCTTCATCTGTCTGTCATTTCGGCTGTGTTAGTGCCAATGGCACAGTTATTTTGTATAGGGTCTCTCTCATGGCACATTTTAAAATGGCTCTGACTATATGGCATTCATAGTTTTCAATAGGACATTGTTGTCCGCTCGTGACTTAAGAGGGCAGTACATTTTAAATCTGATGCTACACAAAAACTATAAATACCATAAAGTCAGTATTTTGGGTAAACTTTGACAGACCCATGACTGATCCATAACCAATCCCCCAGCCACTTTCCATGTGTTTATGAAGAATAGCTCATTTTTTGTTTCATAAAAATCCACTGTGACAGAAAGTAATCAACCTGGCATTTGAAGGGTTAAAATCCTCCAAATGATCGAATATGTGGTAGTTTTGAAAAGGGCTGAAGTTACAAAATATTAATCGGTTGAGTATTTATAGTGTTTTTTGGAAGCAGACCTTGTTGTCTTTAATGACTCGAGAGGGCAGTACATTCAAGTGACGCCTGAGGGCTTACTCTAGCTTAGTTTGGCTTGTTTTGATTGTATTCATAACTTCTTGCACTCTCCTCTTCCTCCCATGTAGTTGTGTGTCCCCTGACGTGTATGAATGGCGGCGTCTGCAGCTCCAGGAAACACTGCCTCTGCCCGCCGGGCTTTACCGGGCGCCTCTGCCAGGTCCCGCTCTCGCAGACGCAGCAGCAGGCGCAGGCGGCGCGGGGCAACAAGCAGCCCGTCTACCCCATGTCCCTGAAGCCCGACGGCTACAAGCTGGTGGAGCAGTCCAGCATCTCGCGGACGCAGCTGACGCAGACGCACTCCATTTTCACCCTGCCTCTATCGCAAGTGGGGCACCACTCGTCTGAAGGTACTCTGGTTCTTTTTAAAGGTTCAGTATGAAATCGAGTGTTCACAATGCTGATTGGCCCACCTGAGACTTCACAGCAAGTGGGAGGGTCATTGAAACGAGACCATCGCCAGAAGTTAGCAAGTCATGGACTTTGTATCGTCTATTGCCCCTTTCCCACCAATATTCCCAGGAACCTTTGATAACAGCCTTTATCAACATTTATCTAAGGTTCCGGACCATTTTATTCAAAATCAGGCTGATAATGTATTTAGGTTTGGTAAATGAAACTGCACCACACCTCCAGTCCAGTGGGTGGCAATAGGTAAGAAGTTGAATGCTAGCCAAGCACAATGACGCCATAAAAGGCGACCGACAAGTCTGTTGCATTGTTTGTACGACACCATCTGACAGGATGGAGGATGCTGATAATTTGACTCGGTGGTTTTGATTCACTGACTCAGCAGTCGCGCTGAACTTCTTCTTCTGCAAATACGCCCAAAAGAGCCTGGACCTCGTCATTAGTCCACCTCCTTTCTTCTTTCGCTCCATTTTCCAAAACACAAATAAAGTGAAGCTTGTAGAAATGAATTAAACAAAACTGGAGCCACACTCACTTTAACATGGTGGGAAGTGTGGAACGCTGCAAGTGTGTTCCACCATTCGGCACATAGCCCCGCCCATCAAAAATTCCAAGCTATCGAAAATGCCCTATCCCTCTTCTCGGTGCTTTTTCCACTGAGAGTTTGGAGTTGAGGGAATTTGTATTACCCGTGTTAGTTCAGTGGAAATTCGCTTGAGATTTTTCAAATTTCCAGGTAAATGAGGGGCTAATGTCAATGAAGCTGTCCTCCCTGCACCCTCTCCCCCACTCAACTCCAAACAATAGTCAGACAGCACATGATCATGTCCATCTGGTAGTGAAATTATGATTTGTGACCCATTTAATTCCTCTGACTCTCACTTTGTCTCTCTCCTTCCAGTGCAGATAAACGTGCGTGTCCACCACTCACCGGACACGTCGGTGGTCATCCAGCCCATCGACCAATCAGATATAAAGCCCCCTCTCAAGACGGGGCCGCGCCACATCCCCACCAGGCATAAACCCAAGGGGCGGTGCTTCCAGGAGACCACGCCCAAACAAGCCGTGAGCTTAGCCACAGACACACTTATTTATTTATTCATTTATTTATTTAGTTAATGCATTTGTCTGTCTCGTCCATTAGTGCAGCAGCACTCCACTTCCTGTTCTCACCAACCAGGAGGACTGCTGCGGCAGTGTGGGGAACTCATGGGGACAGAACAAGTGTTACCAGTGCCCCAAACTACCCAGTGAGTCATTGCCATTCACACTCATGACCCTAAAGGTCGGCGGTTCGATTCCAACTCAAATATGACCTCATATAGAGATAAGTGCTGCGCACATACAGACTGATGAACACAAACTGTACTGCAGGGGTCATCAACTACATTTGTCCAAGGGCCGGAATCTTTCTCGGCAGACGCTGAGAGGGTCAGATGCTCTCATAAAATAAAATAATTATTTTTTGATGTATTCATTTTCCTTCCAAATTCCATTACAATTCCTCCTGGACTGTAGACCAGTTCAGTAATAAGCTAAATACACTATAGATATGGAAACGTACCTATTCCTGAATTGAGTAATATTCTTGGGGCCGGATGGAAATCTCTGGCGGCCCGATGTGAAGAAGTGCTTCGAGCAATAATAACAACAAGAAAGAGTGTATAAATATAACCATTTGCCATTTATCTACTTCTATCTATATATTTTCATATTCATATGTTTATTTAATTTAAAGTGCAGTGTGTAAGAGTTAGGTTATTTTTGGCACTTCTATTTGGTAGAAATAAATATTACAAAACAATTACATTTTGACATCACCTAAAAGTACTACTCTTTCCCATTACCTTCAAATGAGCCCATTAATGTATATTTACATGAGGAGCGGGTCCTCTCTACAGGGGCCGACATGTTTTCACAGTAGCCCAGAGTGGTCAATTGAGGGCTACCATAGGTTCTCCTGTATGTTCAGAAGGGTGAGGCGATGGATACAACATGCAACTTCATCACTAGATGCCACCAAATCTTACACAGTGCACCTTTACAATGTCTAAACAACCCTTTCAATTCATACTTCCCTCTTAATAACATGCTCCCTGCCATTAGAACAATCAGCCCGTGCCTCTTTAAAAAATGAGTAGGAGTGTGCACATGAAAGTCAGTGGTGAGTTAAGGGAGCGTGTCTAAAGCGGGCGAGCGGAAAAAAAAAAACGGAAGAAATTACGGGAATTACACACAGACAGTGAGACAGAAAAACAGAATGTGGAAAATAAGCCTCTCCTTAAGCATGTTCCTATGGGCCTGCCCAGCGCACGACTGTCATCACACTGCAGGAGATTGAATTTCAAGAAAGAAAAAAAAAAGTTGGCCGCTCACGTTTTTTCCACTGGGCTATTATTCCTCCTCTCCGCTCTGACTCAGACACAATGCCCTCTTTCACCAAAAACCTGATACTGCCTCTGGTTAGCTGGCCTATACGTTGCTGGACTCCCGCCCACTGCTCCTGCCCCCTGTTCCGTTACATTGGTATCACTTTGTCTCGAAGTGACAAAAGTAAGCGGTGGTTCCGCCCCTTTTTTCATCCCGTCTTCCCGCCGCTCTGTAATAAAACGGCCTAACATGTTTTTACTCCCATGTGGAACATTGGACATTCCTCCATGTGAGAGGTTGAAGGCCCCTGTAGGGGAAGAGTCGTGTATTGTTATGAATCAGAACCGAATAAAAGACACTCTACATTTGATTATAGGGCTTATGGAAACAGCTGTTGTTAGGAAAGAGATGAGGAGGAACTGCACATCTTCATCCTGTATGGAACATATGGCCTGTGGGCCGGAAGTGGCCCGTCAGAGGCTCCAATCTGGCCTGATTTTCTAAAATGTAAAAAGTTGTTTACTTGGTTTATGTTCGTTAGATTGAGGTTGTTTTCATTCATCAATTGTACGTTTTGTACTTAAACAACAAGAAACGTTTGTGGTTGTATTTGTTTTTAGATCATGATGCTATTATTTTACTTGCCCCGCCCACTTGAGATCAAAATCAGTGGTATGTGGCCCTTGAATTAAAATGAGGTTGACATGCCTGGTATAGAAATATGGAAAAGTCGATCTCAGCTGTCAATTCTGATGTATCACATCAAGTATTAAAGGTTCAGTGTGTAAGATTCAGTGGTGAGGTTCCATTTGGCAAAGAAATGTCCTTCACACCATGTTCTCTCTGAAGTATTTTGGAGATCCAGTAATGACCTTTAGAGAACATAATCACGAGAAAGGCCATTTATAAAGGGTTTTCTAACCATTCCTGGCTACAGCAGAAACATGGCGGCCTTAATGAGGGAGGGGACTCTGATGTTAATACAAAGGCTCCATATAAGGCCATAAAAACACGTGAATGTCACACGTATGTATTACAATCGATTTCTGATGATAAATCACCATATATCCTTCATACTGGACTTTTACAGTGTCAAAGGACATATTTCATTCTAGGACTCTGATGTCATTTATCTTCACATACAGTCAGTGATATATTGTATTTTTGCCCATGAAATGTAAAAAAAAAAAAAATCGTATACACTCTACCTTTAAACATTATTGTTAATCTTAAACTGCTTTAAAGGTGCAGTGTGAACGAATTTGGTCAATTTACGACACTTATAAAAAATATTACAAAACAATTAGTTACTGACATTTTAATGAAATTAAACCTAAATGTATTATTTTTCCCTACTACCCTTAAATGAGTCCTTTTATGTATATTTACATCAGGAGCGGCTCCACCCTTTGAAGGCTGCCATGTTTTTGCAGTAGACCAGATTGGATGCACTAAGAATGTTTTGAGTTTTAATGACACCTGAAGTCTACCATAGGTTCTCCTGCATGTTCAAAATGGTGAGTGTGAGGTGATGGATGAAAAATGCAACTTCACCTCGAGATCTCTAAATCTTACACACTGCACCTTTAAGTTGGAATCACCTGCCTGCACGTCTCCTCTCTTTACGTACGTCATGCACTTGTCTTGTCTTCACCATGTCGTCCCCTTCCTCAGATGCATCCGTCAAACAGACCATTGTGGAAGAGTACGGCTCCACCTGTCCACAAGGCTATAAAAGATTCAACAGCACTCACTGTCAAGGTAATGCAGGCAACTTGGAGGAGTGAGACGGCTCAGATTCTATTGTTTGTTTTTATGGATTTAATGCACAGGTAACCAATTATCAAGATCATTTGGATTCCACACCTCCTTTCCTTAACCTGCAGATATCAATGAGTGCTCCATGCAGGGCGTCTGTCTAAACGGAGACTGCCTGAACACGCTGGGCAGCTTCAAATGCTCCTGCAAAGCCGGGATGGTGCTGGAGAGGCATCGATGTGTTGGTGAGTCGATTTTCACTTTCATTTACTACCCTAATCAGTCATTAAGGACCAAAATGTCCACTTCCAAAAAACGCTATAAAAAGTGAACAGATTAATATTTGTTCTCCTTTTTTTTTGCATAAATGTCTCAAACAACTTCAGCCCTGTTCATTTAAAAAGAATGTACTACCCTCTTAAGTCCCTAGCTGACAACAATGTCCCATTGACTCCCATTAAAAACTATAAATGCCATAAAGTCAATATGTTGGGTAAACTTTGACATACCCATGACTGATTCATAACCAGTCCCACAGCCACTTTCCATTTATTTTATTGAAAATAACTTTTTGTGTTGTTTTTTTTTTCATAAAAAGCAACTTAAAGGGTTAAAATCCTAGAAATGATTGAATGTTTGGTCGTTCTGAACAGGGCTGAAGTTTTTTTTAAGACATTTACGCAAAAAAAGTAGAAAAAAATAAGTTTTTTTTAGCAGTTTTTCGGAAGCGGACATTTTTGTCCTTAGTGACTCAAGAGGGTAGTAAATCTGTTTCACAGTGTTCTGGTGGTCTATTAAACATTTTTGGGTGGAATTACAGCATTTGCCATGAGAGAGACCCTATTACAAGAAATTCTATGAAATGTGTTCATTTGTGATGCATGAGGGTTAAACATCAATCTTCATCTGTCATGTGGAGTTGGGCCAGTCCCAAAAAACTCAGCCGCTGTCGGTCTGCTGTCTGTCGGCAGAGTCTCAAGCAGAGCAGGCTCAGTGCTTCAGGACGGTGTCACGTGAGGGGGCGTGCGAGCACCCGCTGCAGACCCCCCTCACCCAGGAGATGTGCTGCTGCACTGTGGGCAAGGCCTGGGGCCCCAACTGTGAACGATGTCCTCACGTGGGCACAGGTGAGTGGATGAGGAGCAGAGACGGTCCGCGCTGAGTTTTTTAGGAATGAAATGATGAGTAAAAATGTGTAAAAGTGCAACATACAAACCTTATCAATAGATGGCACTAAATCCTACACACTGTACCTTTAATTTTTGATCTTATCAGAATATATTTATTTACGGTTAACAGAAGAAAATAAAGTAGCAAAATGAAATGAAATAAAGTGATAACATTACTATCCTACAAGCTCGCTAGGGATGTGAAACATATGGCCTGTGGGCCAAAACTGTCCCGTCAGCAGTTTTCAGAGAAGACATTAACTGCAATTGAGGGACATGATCCTGTATAATTCAGTTATCAAAAGTCAACAATGTATTCTCTCTCTCTTTCTCTAGCGGCCTTCCATAAAATCTGTCCTGCTGGGAAAGGCTACTCAATCCAGAACATTCGAGAGACTCTGGCCTTCCCTCCCTTCATCTTCCCGCGCAAACCAGACAAGGAGGGTGAGACGGAGATTATTAGAACCAACAACCAAAGATTTTTTTCACTTTTACTTCTCTGTTTTTTTGTCGCATATCTTAGGTAATTACACAATTGTAATTCCGTTTTTGTGTGCTTCTTTTCCCTCCAGAGATAAAGCGACCGGTATGACTTTTTAAAATTATTATTATTATTATTATTGTTATTATTTGAATGCAATCATAATATCTGGTTGAATTTAGATGTACGGTAGTTCAATCTGATGAACTCTGTTGTTCAGGAGAGGCCGCCAGAAACAACCACAGTGCGGGCTCCCACCACCACCACCACCAGCAGTCCTCGTGTGCTCGGTAAACACCAACTGTCCAATTAACTATATCTGGATTCTTAAAGAATTTTATTTTCATTCATTTCAATCCCCTAAACATGCCTGACATTTTTTTAACCAACATTTTATTTTGTTTAGTTTTGTTTTATTTATTTATTTATTTTTAACCCTTTCAGAATGCTGAAGATGCAATTCAGTGGTTTTGTTGTTTTTGCTTAATCCTTCAAAATAATCCAACGCAAGACGAACTGGAGTGAAACATCCTGTCAGACTTAACATTTATGAGTCAGACTTAGCATGTGTGAGTCCAGTGGTGACAGATCATGTTGAAACTTCAGTGTTTGCTGCTACGTCTTAACTCCGTCTGCTGCACTGGAGGGAAACTTTCTCTTTCCTGTTGCTAATGGCAACAATAAGTCGAGTTTCCTCCATGCCGCAAATCCAAAAACAACACGACCAGAGTTCAACATGTCCATTTTCCTGTCCCGGAGTCTGTCCACTTCATCTGTCCTCTGTCGGATCCACAGTTGTTAAACCCACACCTCCGACAATCGTCCGAATGACCCCAGACAATGACCCCTTCGAAACACAGACTAAAGTTTTGCGTGAGTTCCCACAAAACCTCACTCTGACTCTAATATCTCTCCATCCTGCATTCACCTGGTAGAGTTAGTCCTAGAAATGCTGATTCATGCTTCATGCACCTTAGAACCTGAAATTACGGCTTTGCACAACTTTTTTCCCCAGTCCAAGGCTCACAAGCCACTAATAATGGGTCTGCGTCCCACTTTTGGCCCTCGACCCTCCAGTTGAGAATCACTGGCTTAGAGAGGAGCTCAGTTGAACATTATCAAAATGGCATGTTTTTGTCAATGTTGAACTGATGCTTTTGTGAATTCAACCATGAAGCATGAACCAACCTCAAGGCCGTGTTCAAACTCTGCCGCATGTCGCCATGACTACAGATTCAGAGCCGGGTCATGTGACACCTTCCAAAAACATAAACAGTAGAACCACTCATATGTGCAGTGTGTAAGATTTAATTTGCATTTCTATTGTCAGAAATGAAATATTCAACATAACAACAATAGTTTTTGGATGTATAAACACCTGAATGTATATTCATACACCTATAGGAGCAGGTCCTCTCTATGGAAGCGGCCATGTTGCACCACCTTGCTTTGACAGTAGCCCAGAATGACACCTGGATGTCATTAAGTCATACACACTGTATCTTTCAAACATATTTATGATAAACATGAGAACAACTAGGATCATGAGCCAGTGTCTTTGTGGGGAAAATGGAAAGTACAGCTTGACCAGTATATCAACTGCATGAGTTTTATATTCATAGTTCTATATTTTTGCATTATTATTATTATTATTATGATTATTATTATTAATGTCATTATTGGAATAATGTATTATATAGTGTAGTATTTGTATTTTTTTTAAGTAATTTGTATAATATTTTTTTTATTCATGTTTAGTTTAAAATAGTGAATTATCAAATCATGTCTCTTTGATCAAGATATGATGACTCAATCATAGAAATTATTTAGATTGAAAAATGTAAAGATACAAATTTGAAATTTAGTGGATGAACTAGAAGTTTGCAAGTTTGGTAGTCAAAGGTCAAGGTATCAATGCCGGGGTGTCAAACTCACTTTAGTTCATTGGCTAATGCACAGTCATCAGGCTTGGTCGGTGTGGACCCTCTTTGGGTGTGGACCCTCTTGGTCCTGCAGGCTGTATTTATGACACCCTTGTCTTAAGACTGAATCTGGCTTAGAAAGTGTGTACTATACATTCCCCACATTCCTCACTCACTGCCTCTGATTCTGGTCTGTTTTTATCGACAATGTTTAGTATTCAATAAAAAACTGCCTTATAAATGTCTTGCATCGTCATCTTTGACGTAGAATGAAATTCTAAAAGTTGTGAACATGGCCTGAGACAGTGAAATGTAGGTATGGCATGTATTGTGTCTGTCTCTACGCTGTATATATGAAATGACAATTCATTATACTCTCTCTCTCTATATATATACTATATATGCACGTGTATATATATGATGCGGCTCCACTCTGTGTTCCCTCCCTGTAGCAGAGACAGATGAATGTAGACTAAGCAGGAACATTTGTGGTCACGGCGAGTGTGAGAACAGCCTGCACGGCCACATCTGTCACTGTCACCCTGGCTACCATCTCAACCCGCAGAGGAACATCTGTGAGGGTAAGAGACCATGGTAGAGACGGTGGTGAGGGATGGGACGCCGGGCGGGGCGGGCGGGGCGGGGGGGGGGGACTTCCCATGAAGTTTCTCATGTATGCTGGTCCAGGAGGGGGGGTGGGTTGGTGGGTGGGGGGGTTGGTGGGGTGGGGGGGGGGGGGGGACTTCCCATGAAGTTTCTCATGTATGCTGGTCCAATTCTTTGCTTTATTGTTTCAAACAAACATTTCCCTCCACAGTG
Source organism: Chascanopsetta lugubris (assembly GCA_016785325.1). Taxonomy (NCBI): domain Eukaryota; kingdom Metazoa; phylum Chordata; class Actinopteri; order Pleuronectiformes; family Bothidae; genus Chascanopsetta; species Chascanopsetta lugubris. Next base: position 110,346 of record JAFBJT010111999.1, on the reverse strand, counting down.
AACGAACTGGGCTGCTCATTTAAAAACACTATTTAAAGGTGCAGCGTGTACGATATCTGTCACATCTAAAAATGTTACAAAACAATTACATACTGACATTTTCATGAATTTGTAATCACCTAAATGTATTATTTTCCCCCTTAAAGGAACCCATTAATGTATATTTACATGAGTGGATGCTCTATATGGAGAGCGCCATGTTTTTACTGAAGTAAAAGTGAACGCATTAAACATCTTTTGAGGTTTTAGTGACAACTGAAGTCTACCATAGGTTCTCCTGCATCCTCAGAAGGGTGAGGGAGAGGTGATGGATACAACATGCAACTTGACCCCTAGATGTCACCAAATCTTACACACTGCACCTTGATGGTTTTGTATTTGAATGCAACTTCATTCAAGTTCAAGTAATATTAGGAGGATTAGGAAAAAGTATTTGTAGCAACCCCTGTGGCAGTTAAGTGAATTCAGTTCCAGTTCCAGGCAGCTTTGGCAGCCAAAAGTGGCAAAAGTGGTGACCATGGCAACCCAGCTCCAGAGTGAACCAAGCAAAAGAGGGAAAGAGAAAAGAGCGAAGTGCTGGCACACGTTACCAAGCTATTACCTGGTGCTTGATGTAGGCTTATAGCCATGTTGTACACACTCATTTGGCTTCAGACACAATTTCGGAGCTATCTGATGGATCATAGCTTAGTAGCTAAAATCGCTAGCTCACCTCCTTACAAGCCTCCTTGCACCAGCTCCATACTTTTCAGAGATGTGGCTAAAATTCCAAATGATGGCTATATCCCAAAAGTGCTGAGTCATATTTTGCCAATCTCTGCCAATGTGCTTCATGCTCTAACTGTGACTCAGTGTCATCTTACACAGAGCATGAAGACCATTGGTCGAGCAGCCTTGGTCCAAGGGGAGAGGGGAGTGAGGTACTGACAGCTCAGGGTGCAGCTTTGTGGAACGCTCCCTCAAAGCAGAGCGTTTTTCTGAGAGCGCCAAAATAGGCCGGAGAGCAGCTATAATAATAACTTATTTTTTTTAGTGTTTTTGCCACTATGTTAGGAAGGAGCTCTGTTTAAAAAAAAAGAAAAAAAAAAGATGATAATACATTTTAAAAAATTAAAAGGGAAAAAAACAGCAAGGAGCTCTGTGAGGTACTGGAAATGGATGAAAAGTAGCATAATATGACCCCTTTTAATATCTGCCTACAAAACAACGGAGTCAGATTAAAAGTTTAAAAAGCTAAATGTAAAAAAAAGCACACCGTTGCATCTTTAATTCAAATATGATATAACATGGCTGTTATTGTCCCTCTCTATACATACATTCTTCCACATCACTTCAGTGGTCTCTGACCTGAAGTCTGAGTTGATCATGTGTCGTTTTAAAAGCTTTGAGAGTCTTTGGGTTGAATCGTGTGAATATGGAGCTTCAGTAAAACAGCACATGCAGATCATGTTACTCCACAAGAGACGGAGTTCTGCTCACGCTGCCAAAACATTTGTCTGTCCTCTGCGGCTCTGAAAAGAGCTTTGCAAAGCTCGGGAAAATATTTTGGCATCGGGCTCATAGACGGAAGATTTTGTAACAAAGTCTCCATTTCTACCTGAGGCTGTGATCATTGGGGAGTTTGGTTATATGACCACTTGGGGGCGGAGGAGGACACTATCGAGTTGCACAGTATCTGAAAATGAAGGAATTAGTATTTTAAGAGTTTAACCTAAACTACAAATGAACATCGATGTATTGATAAGTTGATTCTGTCTCTTGTGTGCATTAAAGCTCAATACATACCTCGCAAGAACATAGAACTTTGTTCCTGCTCCCTGGGCTGCAAGAACAAGAACATAGTTCTTTCTGGCCAGGACATAACATACTTCACAAGAACAAGAACACATTTCTGACCAATCACACGATACCTGTCGGACACAAGAGCAAGAACAAAGTTCTGCCCGCATGAGGTGTCAAGAACAATCTCCAAGAACTCCCAGACCAGGGCCGCAAGAACAAAATGACATCATTTTGTTCTTGCGGCCCTGGGAGCAAGAACAAAGTTCTCTGTTCCTGTGGAGTATGTATTGACCTTAACTCTCCCACACTCTTTGTCCAGATGACAATGAATGTGAGTCGGAGCCGTGCGGCCACGGCAGAGGCAAATGCGTCAACACACAGGGAGGCTACAAGTGCGTCTGTCGGACAGGTTATAAACACATGGTGCAGAACGGAAGGCTTAAGTGCATAGGTACGTACCATTCCAGGTAATTCCATGTATTTTTCCTTTGGCTGTCATCGATCAATCCCTCATTGATGTCATCCTGTTGCAGATGTGAACGAGTGCGCTCTGCTGGACATCTGTGGCGTCGGAGGCCAGTGTGTGAATCTCCCCGGCTCTTATAAATGTGAATGTCACAGCGGGTTCAGGACCAAGTCCAACCGTCATCCAGCCTGTGAAGGTACGAAGACAATTGCCCCTTCTTCCACCTCAGGAACTTTTCTCATTTAGAAGAAACTCTGAGCATGTTTCCACTGAGGGCCAACCTCTGGTGCTGACGGATGAAGCACAAAAGGTGAAAAAACCTGCAGTTCATGGGTCGGCCACTGGGGGCTGACTCCAAAAAGGAACATATCCCCATAGACTCCCATGTTAAAATGGTCATCTTCAGAATGAAACATGTTTAAAGTCAGGTACAAACTTCGGTTTTGGTCTCTATCCGTTTTTTCGAACTCACTTGTTTTTATTTGATCAACGTTTGAAATTCTGCAGAATTAAGGGCGTGGCCTCTTGACTGACACCCTCGTCGACCTGTTTCGGATGAGGTGATAGCGCCACAAGCCGACCGAGCTCCGTGTGCGCTCCACCTCTTTGCTCGTTTTTGAATGAACCGGAAAGTAGGAGGAGTTAGGATTCGATAAGATGGCTGCAATGGACTCGCCCACAATTTGCCACAAAACCACTCTGTTGAAACCAACGGGTGATGTCACGGACGCTACGTCCATCTTTATGTACAGTCTATGGTTTCCATCCAAATTACTTTCCCTCAACTCCAAACTCTCCCAGAACTTGTGGTGAGGTGCGGTTACCGAGAATTATTTTGCCCAGGTAATAGATAATCATAAGGTTCTTGGGAATGTTGGTGGAAAAGAGGCTATAGACGCTCCACTGACTTAGTTGTGTGTATGTCACCATAATGTACTCGCGTCCATCAACCGCTTTCTTCCTGGTTCCAGATATAAATGAATGTTTAAGTGCGGACACGTGTCCCAATGAGCAGTGTGAAAACACCCCTGGTTCCTACGAGTGTGTTCCCTGTTTGCCCGGTCACGAGGCCCGATCTGGCATCTGCTACGGTGAGTGTTCACCCTGCTATTATTATCATACTGACAATGTATAGCCAAGAAATCCAATTAGTGCAAGGTCATATTATCACCCTATATGAAGAGGCAGCAGGATGTGAAATGACATTACCCATAATCCTCCATGCCCGCCTGGATGAATGCTACTGTCACGAGTCAAATCCACTTGTACTGCAAATAGCATGCGCGGTCCAAACCAGGAGGGACGTGTCAACACTTCTGTGGAACTTGATTTTGAATTAGATGATGGTAAGACTATTAACGATCTAGTGTGTCAGCATCTTTAGCGACACCTGGTGGTGAAGCTGAACTGTGCAGATGAGTTCCCCTCACCTCACCAACTGCCCATGGTAGCCTGCAGATGTTATAATACATAGCTTCCCTTTATAGTGTAGACCTGCTATGGATACATATATACTGTACATATAAGGGGTCTCTTGGATGAGTGAAACAACAGTTCACGAAATTATGAAAAACATCAGTATTATTATCATATTCATATTGCTGGGCGGCAGTGGCTCAGTGGTTAGAGCAGTCGCTTTTGGAAGCAAAGGTCACTGGTTCTAAACCCACTTTGACTCTGCTGCAGTGTCACTGGGCCTGGCACTGATACACCCAAAGGGCGTGCTGGTAGAAATACCCCGTAACCCAGATTACTGGATAAGCGGTAGAAGATGACAAGACATATGAATATTTTCATTATTCTATTTTAAAACATTCCTCTTTTTATGTGATCAGCTGAGGGCAACAAGACATTTAGCAGTAGTGCAGAGTAAATATGAAATACAGAAGACTTGAAAACAATCTGATTCAAAGTATTTATGATCATATATATATAATGAAACAAATAAAATTCAGTTCCACACATTCATACATGTTTGATAGATATCCTGAAAACTGTTGAAATAAATCTCACTGTGAGAGAGTAAAAAAAAAAAAAAGTCTTCCGACTTCTTTCCTGTCCACCCAAAGATACATCTGCAGGATGAAACCACTCTCTCCATAATGGTCGGTAATCATTCCGACTAATCTCTCTTCTCCTCCCTGATGTTTGCTCAGACATTAACGAGTGTCAGAAGCCTGGCATCTGTCCTAACGGCCGCTGTGAAAACCTCCCTGGTACTTACCGCTGCCTGTGCAACGAGGGCTTCATTCCATTGGCAGACAGCAAAGGCTGCAGCGGTGAGTACTTCTGACCACACTCTTATACCAGGGATTCTCAACTGGTGGGTCGCGACCCCAAAGTGGGACCTGTTTTCAATGGGCTTTTATTCTGAAGAGGATTTTATTTCCCTTGTCTAGTCACACTCCTTAACAGTAGGTGGCGATGACGCCCTCTAATGCTAATAGACACCCGCCATTTCTCAGATTGAAGAAAACCTGCAATTTTTTGGCTCCACTCTTTCAAAAGCAAATTGGACTGGAAACAAATGGGGGGAGTTTTTTAAAGTGGGACTTTTATTTTGAAGGTTAAGAAAGCGAGGAGGGGGGCGATGTTAACAGAGGCTACCAGACACAGCTGGGCTTGAATAGGCTCAGTCCTCACATGTAAACATCAAGCATGACAGAATCACACACATAGGAAATGGAAGCATTTCAAACTAAAAGCACATTTTGGCTAATTTTGTCTTGCTTCATGTATAAAACAGTGACGCTCGCACTTTTTAAAAATGTTCTTATATTGAGGAGAAAAGGGGGCACATCTGTACGTCGTAAAGTAGATGCACTTTTTGATTTTTAATTAAATTGCAGCTAGTTGAGAGTAAAAGGGAATATGTTCCTCTGTAACGTCACCACCTGCTGGTCATTTCTGTTTATCATTAGACTTCTGTACTATCTCAGGTTCAGACTGCAACATCTTTTCATTGAATACATTTTAGAAGGTGAAAATGTTCCTTGATTTGGGTAGCGGCGCGTCGTTAAGGGGTGATAATGGGTCCTGTTCCCAGACCCGTTGAGAACCACTGTCATTTACTACATTAACAGAGTCAAGGCCAATATATACGCAAGAACCGAGAACTTTGTTCTCGCTCCCAGGGCTGCGAGAACACGAACCGGCGCACTACCCCGGGGACTGGGACTGCGGTTTCAACAACAACTCCAAATCGAGGGAGCGAGAACAAAGTTCTCGGTTCTTGCGGAGTATGTATTGGCCTTCAGCCACTCATCATTTTTGCTCATCCCTTGGAATTTCTTTTTTCAAGATATCGACGAATGTGAGGACGTCCGGCTCTGCGCTTACGGCCACTGCATCAACACCGAGGGCTCCTTCCAGTGTCAGTGTTACCCGGGTTACCAGCGCACACAGGAAGGCAGCCACTGCGAAGGCAGGACTTATTACACTACTTCATCACTTTTAAGATAACAAGTGTTATATCATCACAGAATGCCACAAAGAAAAAGTGATTATCCACATGACAAGTGTTGAAAAAAGATTTGAAAAGAAAAATATAAGCTTCACATTCCCACATCGTGCTTTTGATTTCCTTTCCCTTCTCAGATATCAACGAGTGTGAGAGGCCGTCCAACTGTCAGAGGGGCCACTGCATCAACAGCATGGGCTCGTATCACTGCGAGTGCCCTCAGGGCTACACGCTGGTCGGAGGCAGGCGATGCCAGGGTCAGTGTTTGGAATTTTAGGACTGTCACCAATGTTACATTACGTCCTAATAATAATGTTTACAGTTCAAGTTCAGTTTTAAAGGTGCCAAATGTGTAACATTTGGTGACATCCAAATGTTCATTTGGATGAACTCTAACCCACCCTAACCCTTTATCCATTGGTGAAGTTGCATGTTGTATCCATCAACTCACCCTTCACCCTTCTGACCATGCAGGAGAACCTATGGTCGACTTCAGTTGTCATTAAAACTCAAAAGATGATTAGTATGTCCACTCTAAGCCACTGTAAAAACATGGCGGCCCCCGTAGAGAGGACCCACTCTGCATATAGATATACATTAATGGGCTCATTTAAGGGTAATGAAGAATAAATAATACATTTAGGTGATTATAAATTCATAATAAAAAAATTTCTAATATTTTTAGAAATGACAAAAATGATGGAAATCTTACACACTGCACCTTTACATTTTCTTAAACTTTCTTTCTTTTCAAAGTTCTTAAATGTAACAAATCATGGTCAAGATCAAGATTTAGTATTATTTTTCATATATGTTAATCAAAATACTAATACATCCCCTGATTTGGAGTAAGCGGTAAAAGTGTGCTTTTATTTTGAAACTGCAACCGGAAGTGCTCTGCCACCCATTGACCCATATGGACCACAGCTGTATCTCTTTGCTTTTGCAAATCCACGTGTTCTTTGATATCTGAGCATGTAGATGTCAAAGAGTTTGAAAAAAAAAAAACCTCAAAGGAAAAATGTTGGAACGTTGGTAAATAAAATATGTTCACATTTGGGCGGAGCCTAAATGTTGACATGATGAAATTGCCCCGAAATCCAAGAGTGGACTTATGTAGAAGTTTGTTGCAAGTGCAAATAGGAACTTTTCAAAGTCTGAACTTGAAGAATATCGTTTACACGTCCTGTCTCGACATCTGAACTAATGTTTTCTGACATTGCTGAAGGTGAAAATCTATTTGTTGGTGTTTGGGTGGAATGAAGGCGGTTCTGACAGCGTGTACCTGTGGGACGTTTCTCTTTTCAGACACAGACGAATGTGCCTTAGACAGAAGTCTCTGTCAGCCCTTCGGCTCCTGTGAGAACAGACCGGGCTCGTATGTGTGCGTCTGCAACCACGGTTACATCCTCTCAGAGGACAAACACAGCTGTGAGGGTGAGTACGCCCGCTCTGAGTGTAAACAAACTTTGTACTAAACAAAGGGAAAGATTTGACGTTGTTGTTTACAAGTCATCATTCTATGATTCTCTGGTCCCGCCCACTTGAGATCAGATTCAGCCATATGTGGCCCCTGGACAAAATAGTAAAGTTTGACACTCCTGCTCTAGATTAAAGGACTTTTAAAGGTGCAGTGTGTAAGATTTGGTGACATCTAGAGGTGAAGTTGCATGTTGTATCCATCACCTCACCCTCGCCCTTTGAACATGCAGGAGAACCTGTGGTAGTTGTCATTAAAGATGTACTTAGTATGTCCACTCTGGGCTACTGTAAAACATGGTGGCCCCCATAGAGAGGACCCGCTACTCATGTAAATGTACATTAATGGGCTCATTTTAGTGCAATCGGAAAAGAAATAGAACATTTAGGTGATTGTAAATGCATGAAAATGTCAGTATGTAATTGTTTTAGAATATTTTTTTAGAAGTGACCGAAATCTTCGACATTGCACCTTTAACCATATATATAAAGTCCTTGGGTCCAGAAATGTACAATCATTGCGTATAAATGAGCAAATGAACCATAAGCATGACCTTCACCACTGTGCCTTCTCTGCTGCAGCCGTGCGGATGGTGATGGAGGAGAAGAAGGAGTGTTACCTGAACCTGGACGACACCGTGTTCTGTGACAGCGTCCTGGCCACCAACGTCACCAAGCAGGAGTGCTGCTGCTCCATCGGGGTGGGCTGGGGGGACCACTGTGAGATCTACCCCTGTCCTGTGTCCCAGTCAGGTACATCCACGCTATAGGGAGGCTCCCTGGTGTTACTGTGGCCCGGAATATTGGATGTGTTAAAGGTGCAGTGTGTAGGATTCAGCGATGTTGCATGTTGCAGTTGAATGTCCCTCAGTGGTAGATTGTCCTTTGAAGGCTGCTGTAAAAACATGGAACAGTGTGGGTTTGGCAGCACTGACCAAAGAGTGTAAAGGACTAAATCTGAGATTATGAAAACACTGATGAATACACTCATATTTCTCAGTTATTTGCACATAATTTGTTTATAGTTTTTTTGTTTTTAAATGATTTTAGCAGCTGCCAATGTAGTGGTTTTACAATTGTTATCATTATAATTGTCTGTATCGTTTACTTTCGTGTGGAAAAAGAAAAAAGGCGAGGAAGATAAATAAAAAGCAAAAACAATACCATGATAACAACAGAAATAATAATAATGATAATAATAATTGTTCATCACATTCTTCCTGGTTACCTCCCCAGCTGAGTTCCACCACCTGTGTCCAAACGGACAGGGCCTCTACTTCGATGAAGGAATCCAGTACAGTCTGCCTGCCTTCCACGGTACATACACACTGTCACGTGTTCACACTCACCACGTCTGCACACTCACGGTATCATGGTGTTTACACCAAAGCTCTCAGTGTTTACACCGGCCCAGACATTCATTCAACAGGACGTGTGCATCCAAATGCTGAACGCACTGATCCCTGCATTGAACGTGTCAGGCCGTAAATACAGATGAAACATAACTGTTCCCTCTTCCTGTGCAGATATCGACGAGTGCTCCCTGTTCGCCGACGAGATCTGTAAGAAGGGCCGCTGTGAGAACACGCTGCCGGGATACGAGTGCTACTGTCAACAAGGATTTTATTATGACAGCAACCTCCTGGAGTGTATCGGTGAGTCGGTACATACGCAACGTGGCACCTCAGCGCTTTCTCGCATCGGTGTTTTCGGGTATGAGGGCGAATTTGTGTTCAACTGATTTTCAGAAAGGTGTAAGTGAAGGTAGGTAGGAGTTGCAGATCGGTGTATTTAAAACCAAGTGGCAGCCTCCGAGGCTGACAAATACGGAAGTGGAAAAACGTGCAGTTCACAGGGTGGCCACTAGAGGCTGGCTCCAAGAGCGAGTCCCATGTTAAAATGGCCAACTTTAGAGGTGGATTAAACATGAGTCTGGTACAAACTGTATGGGCGGTGAATTTCTTTCTAGCTCACTTATTTTTGTATCTTATTGCCATTAGAAATTGTGCATAATTGAGGGTGTGGCCTCTTGATTGACTCCTGGGCCGACCCGTCAGATTCTGTGGATGCTGCGACAGCCTCATGGGCCCAGCTCCATCTCTACCTGTGCTCCACCTTTTTGCTTGTTTTTGGATGAACCAGGACTTAAGAATCATAAGCACTCTGCAGAAACCTATGGGGGTCGTCACGGACGCTACGTCCATCTTTATTTACACTTTAAGGTTGTGAACTAGATATCTCAAGAACGCCTCGAGGGAATGTCCTCAGATTTGGTCAAAATGTTCAGTTTGACTCACGGATGAAATGAGTTGAATTTGAGGTGCAAAGGTCAAAGTCAACCTCAGAAATATTTTTTTTTGACCCATTAGTACAGTGTCTCAAAACACCCTTAAAGGTGCAGTGTGTAAGAACTACAGTTTTGTGTTTCTGGTTTTACATCACATGTTGGGACAATGAAGTTGGTTCCTCATTACAGTTGGAACAGTGACGTTGGTTCTTCATCAGATGTTTGAACAGTGAAGTTGGTTCCTCATTACACGTTTGAACACTGAAGTTGGTTCCTCATTACATGTTGCATGTTCTCTCCCTCAGATGTAAACGAATGTCATGACGAGTCTCTGTGCACCAACGGTAAGTGCTTCAACACTGAGGGCTCCTTCTTCTGCAACTGCAAACATCCCTGGACTCCAGACTCCAACAAGAAGAGGTGTGTGAGGGCAACAGTTGAGGGTAAGTGAACTTATATTCTCTTCCTTCATGTGGAGTCACAGGAAGAACGATCTCAGACTCAGTTTTTGTTTTTGCTCGCACAGATGTGAACGAGTGCAAGGACTTGGCCAACTGTCTGAACGGGCGCTGCGTGGACACCCCGGGGTCCTTCTACTGCATCTGCTCGCCGCCCTTGACCCTGGGCACCGATCGCAACAGCTGCGTGACTCCTGAGGAGCAGGCTGGTGAGTGCAGATCCTCTGTGGCAGGGGTGGGCAGTTATTTTTACCTGTGGGGGGCACAATAGAAACAGGGGGCCAAACAAACTTTGTTATATCAAGACCCGTTATTATATTCCATGAAATGACTGAAAAGATCTTATGGGCTATTTATTTATCTATTATTTATATCATCTTAATTTGAGTAAAAATGACTACAAACACCATCTTATCAAGAAACTCAGATGGATGTGAAAACAACTTAACTTTAATCAGTAATTATCAAATGTGTGTCAGGGAAATAATTAGACATTCTGCAGAAAAAAATAAAACCAAATGTTTTTATATCTGAATATCACACCCTCATTTCAAAAGCACATTGGACTGGAAACAAATGGGGGGTGGTTTTCTAAAGTGGGACTTTTATTTTGAAGGCTAAGGAAGTGAGGGGGAGCGCTATGAATGGAGGCTACCGGACGCAGCTGTGCTTGATTGGGTTCCATCCTCCCATGTAAACGTCAAGCAAGACAGAATCACACACACACACTCAGGAAAGAGAAGCATTTCAAAATAAAAGCATATTTTGGCTGATTTATTCTAGCTTCATGTATAAAAACAGTGTAGCTCCTACTCGACTCGGGCCCAGGTCTGCTCTGTGGTGTGAGGGTTCGAGGGAGAGGCGGGAAGCAGGTCAACCTGGCAAACACAGTTATGATAAATCACAATAGTGAAAACTATTTATTCAAAAAGATGAAACATCAAGCTCAAAGATGTTCTGTCTTTACAGCAGCATCCTGAAGAAGCTCATTTGTAACTTAAGTTGAGAGAATTCACTGGTATTTGTCTTTGTTTTCCACTTTGAGTCTGTAATTAAAACACAACGCGACAGACGAGCAACCTTGAACGTATCCCTGTGTTATATTTGGCGGTGGCAGGATGTTTAAGTTAGAGCAGCTATAATGGTTGTCCTGAGCTCCACCACACGCAAACCACACGAAGTAAAAATAAGTAATTGAATAAATAAAGCAGTGCGGAACATGTATTTTAAAACATATAGTGAGAGAACATAACATATTCTTACATGCACAGAGCGTGAGCCATGAGGTGGTCGTTTCCACGCAGTTCAGCCCTCGTCTTTATTGCACCTCAGCAGAGCAGCTCAGGCTTTAGGAGGGCTTATATATTATCTAAATCAAATAGGACAAGTTGCTGTTTATTTTTATGTATTTATTTATTTATTCTATTCATTTTCTTATTTACTGCCTGGTGCATTTAAAACGAATGGTCTTAGAAATCAGTATCCACACGTATGTAAAACGACTCTGCGTTGGAGATGTGTCAGGCTTAAAAGAAACGTTATTTATAACCGCATAGGTACAAGGAGCTGAGTGCAAGCAGATGTAACGTATATACGCACAAATCAACAGCTCTGCAGCTTAGGTTGGGGATGAGAGAGCTGAGAGGGGCCTGCAGCACAGCTGGGCTCCTCCGGCAGGATGATGGATGATGCGAGGCTCTGTAGGAATGGTGAACAGTACCACTCTGAGGCCGTGATGTGCTGAGGTGTGGTTGGCTCCACGCCGTGTCGGAACCAAGGAGTGAGGATAGTGATAGAGGCAGCTGGAGCCAGTGTTCAGGTTTTCGTCACGTTAGGGTTAGACATTGTGGAAGCTACTGCGTTGTGGTGTTACCACGGCAACCGCGATACGGCTCAATGATGAGCTCTCTGTTCAGTAAAGGGGCAGGGTGTGAGATTTGGTGCCCTCTAGAGGTGACGTTGCATGTTGTATCCATCACCTCGCCCTCACCCTGCTGAGCATGCAGGAGAAGCTATGGTAGACTTCAGCTGTCATTGAATCTCAAAAGAGGTTTAGTATGTCCAATCTGGGCTACTGTAAAAACATGGCAGCCTCCAGAGAGAGGACCCGCTCCTCATATAAATATACGTTAATATACATTTTAGGGTAATGGGGGGGGAAATAAAACGTTTAAGCAATTATAAATTCATGAAAATGTCAGTCTGTCATTTCTTTGTAATATTTTTAGTGATAAAGTGACAATGTCAAGTGACCAAAATGACCAACATCTTACTCACTGCACCTTTAAATCTACATGTATAAGCTTAAGGGGTTATGTCAAAGTGGATATGAGTTGTCCTGTACTTATTGAACATTACATTACTTTCAAATCATTAATTCACACTATTTACACTTACTTTATTTGATATCACTTTTTATAATGCAACTTTACCTTACCACATGTTTCTTCATGTTACATTACATTACATAACTTTACATTGTTCCCTTACGCCACCAAAATCCAACTTGATACATTTAGACATTTTCATAATAACTGAAAATGTATTTTCTCAATATAATCAATGCAAACAAAGTTTTGGGCACTTTGCAAAATCATTCCACGGGCTCGATCAGACCCACTGGTGGGCCGGTTTTGGCCCGTGGGCCATATGTTTGACACCCCTGCTATAGTAAACAAAAAGATGCGGAATTTGAATGAAGAGAGATATTTAAAAAAAATCTGTGTTTAAAGGTGCAGTGTGTAAAATGTTGGTAATTTTTGTCACTTAAATATTAGAAAACAATAAAATACTGACATTTTTATACAATCACAATCACATTTTTATGAATATACAATCACCTGTATCATTATGTCTTTTTTCCCCCATAACCCTTAAATGACCCCATTAATGTATATTCACATGAGGAGTGGGTGCTCTCTATGGAGGCCGCCATGTTTTTACAGTTGCCTAGAGTGGATGTACTAAACATTTTTGAGCTTTAATGACAGCTGAAGTCGACCATAGGTTCACCAACTAGATGCACCTTCATAAAATTTTACACACTGCACCTTTAAGCAGGAAAGTAGTTTAAAATTTGATCAATGCAATTGTCATCCCTTAATGATATTCTCTGATAAGTATGGACAAATCTGGATGGAACTATTGACTTAATTATGATGATTCCACCTGAATATCCCTTTTAGAACACCAACTTTTGATCCGTCTACTGTACTTTTCTGTGGTAATGTAGATTTATGTCCAACTTACAAAATAAAAGTCCTCATCAGCTCATCCAATCCCTCACTCCCCCGTACAGTAATAATCCTCATCCAAGAAGCTGCTCCGTGTTACAGCCCACACACCTGCCTCCTCTGGCCTTGCCATTCACTTTATCTGCAAACGTCTTGACAGATAAAGATTCCTCACTTGATGTGTTGCTGCAGCCAAAGCTTCCTGCTTTACCCTGCAGGCTTTTCTTTTTTTCCTTGGATGAAAATGTGGTTTACAAGAAATCCTGCTTTACGATGCATGACCCAACAGCTCAGTTTCTACTAGTGAGGGAGGCAGCATGCATGCAACATCTGTGATAGAGGCATAGATAGAGAAAAACACATTATATGATAGGTGATGGACACAGTAACTATATCGCCTGTACTTTACATTATGGAATAAATGCTACGTTCAAAACCTTAAAGGTGCAGTGTGCAAGATGTTTCCCCACTTTTAGAAATATTACAAAATGATGACTTACTGACATATTCAGGAATTCATAATCACCTAAATGTTTTACTTATTTTTCATTACTCTTAAAAGTGCAGTGTGTAAGTTTCCAGTCATTTGTGTCACTTCTAGAAATATTACAAAACAATTACATAGTGACATTTTCATGAATTTGTAATCAGCTAGATTAGTCTTCCCCCCATAACCCTTAAATTGAGCCCTTTGATGTATATTTACATCAAGTGTGGGTCCTCCCTATGGCGCCGCCATGTTTTTACAATAGCTCATGGACGAAGTATCTTTTGAGCTTGACTGACAACCCAGGGCTACCATAGGTTCTCCTGCATGCTCGGATGCCACCAAATCACCAAAGATTTGGGTCATTTTGTCACTTTTAAAGATATTACATAACAATAACATACTAACATGTTCATGAATTTCTAATCCCGTAAACATAGAATAGTTTTCCCATGACCCTTAAACGAGCCCATTAATATGTATTTACATGAGGAGCGGGTCCTCTCTGTGGAGGCTGCCATGTTTTTACAGTAGCCCAGAGTGGACATACTAAACATCTTTTGAGATTCAATGACAACTGAAGTCTACCATAGGTTCTCCTGCATGATCTGAAGGGTGGGGGTGAGGTGATGGATACAACTTCACCACTCCATGTCAACAAATCTTACACACTGCACCTTTAAATTCAGCTACTGGGAATATGATGCTTGTGTTACTGTGTCCACCACCTGTCACAAAGAAAACTGGCCCCAAGCAGATGTTCATACTGTAACCAGTGTCTGTGGTGCCCTTTGCAGATGTGAATGAGTGCCAGGACCCCTCGTACTGTAAGAATGGGAGGTGTGAGAACACGCCCGGCTCCTTTCACTGTTTTTGTGACCCGCCCCGCACCTTCAGTGCAGCGCTCAAACAGTGCGTCTATGACGGTGGGTAAAAAAATAAAATAAGATCAAATAATATAATGAAAATCACTTGAGCCTGATCACAATGAGTTTTGGCTTATGGCAACATCTGCCACTCATGCTGCTCTGTGTACTGTCCCCTCCTGCCCACTCCAGAGACACAACAATGACATATCTATGTAACTATGCAGGTCATTAAAGGTGCCGTGTGTAAGATTTCGGTCATTTTTGTCACTTACAAAAATATCAGAAAACAAATACATTCTGACATTTTCATGAATTTATGATCACTTAGATGTTTTATTTTTTCCATCAGCTCATTCATGTAAATTTATATGAGGAGCAGGTCCTCTCTACGGCGGCTGCCATGTTTTTACAGTAGCCCAGAGTGGACATACTAAACATCTTTTGAGTTTTAATGACAACTGAAGTCTACCATAGGTTCTCCTGCATGCTCAGGAGGGTGAGGTGATTGATACAACATATAGCTTCAGCTCTAGATGTCACCAAATCTTACACACTGCACCTTTAATATGTTAAAAATATTTTTAAAGACCTCTTCACTTTTGTTGTCTGCATATTGCAAAATATAAGCGATAAAGTATAAAACAGTGTTTAAAGAAACTTGCTGGTAATGATTTTGCTGATCGATAAATGATTGACAGCACAGTAGTCATGCGCTTAATGGCAGTGGACTCAGTGTAATGGCTGGTTTAACATCTGTAGAGAAACACACATTCACATGTAGGACCCTTTGTTACTGTACTTTGGGCAGTTGAAGAACAGGAAGTCAGACAGACAAATGTAATCCATGTGCATGCTAGAGGACCCACTCCAGTAAATACACAGTAGTGGGCTCATTTAAGGCTCATGGGAAATAATAATACATTCAGATGATTCTGAAAAGTCAGTATGGAATTATTTGTAAATAAAAGTGACAAAAATGACTGAAGTCTTACACACTGCACCTTTATTCAATAGAAGTTTGATTACAAATGCAATGGTCCGTTGTATTTGTATTGAGTGGGATCATAACATCAGCATGAGACTGAAGATGTGGCTTTGAGGGACACTGATGTCATCTTCACATTATCATACATTCAAAATGCATTGGAAAATATTTAAGTGAATCAAAGGTGCAGTGTGTAAGATTTTAGTCACTTCTATCTGTAGAAATAGAATTACAAAACAATTACATATAGACCTTTTACAAATGTATAATCACCCTGATATATGACATAACAATATAATAAGCCCAATAATATATATTTACAGCAGGAGTGGGTCCACCTTACGGGGGCCGCCATGTTTTTACACTAGCCCAGAGTGGATATATTAAACATCTTCTCAGGTTTATTGGCAACTGAAGTTTACCATACATTTTTAGGGTGAGGTGATGGAAACAACATGCAACTTCACACCTAGATGTCACCAAATCTAACACACTGCACCTTTAAGTTCATTTTCAGAATGGCACAGAAAAACAAAAAAGTGCTTTACTTGTATTCCACAAAGCTAGACTCATTTCTGTCTGTTCGGATGAGCCCTTGACCTTGGATAACCCCGGGAGTCACACACACAGACACGTACGCATGATAGATGGAAATTACACATTTGATGCAATCACAGAGATTTCTTCACGTTCAAATGACATCGGCATGCTAAAACGACTTTTATATATAAAGTTATGAAATATACAAACAATGTTCAATTGTGATCTTGTGCAAGCTGTTGTGTGATTCTGCCTACATTGAAGAATGTGTTTGTTTGTTTGTTGTTTGCTCAGATCGCACGGCGGCGCACAAGGACGTGTGCTTTCTGCAGGTGGACGAGGGTTTGATCTGCAGCGACCCGGGGAACGGCGTGGTGGTCACCTACTCCGAGTGCTGCTGCCACTACGGCCGCGGGTGGGGCCCCGAGTGCAACACGTGTCCGCCCAGAAACTCAGGTGAGCTGGCTCCTCCCCCTCGGCTTCGCCTGACCGGCTCGTTTGCCCCTTTCTGTTCGGAGCTGAACCGAGGGGCAACCTCCGGAGCAGACGAATGAGGCGCAATAGGAAGTGAAAAAACGTGCAG
The DNA here is from genome assembly GCA_016785325.1 of Chascanopsetta lugubris. Taxonomy (NCBI): domain Eukaryota; kingdom Metazoa; phylum Chordata; class Actinopteri; order Pleuronectiformes; family Bothidae; genus Chascanopsetta; species Chascanopsetta lugubris. Next base: position 93,717 of record JAFBJT010111999.1, on the reverse strand, counting down.
TTCATAGGGTGGCCACTGGGGGCTGACTCCAAAACTGAGATCATTTAAAGTCTGGTACAAACTCATCTGGTTTCGGTCTCAGTCCATCACATGTTTTCCCGTGACAACTACACAGGTGTGGTTTTTTTCTTCTTCTTCGAACTCGCTTATTTTCATTACGCGCATATTTAGGGGCCGACCGACACCCAAGCCGACCTGTTACGTAACGTGGATGAGGTGACGGCGCCGCGAGCCCACCCGCAGCTCCGTGTGTGTTTCGCCTCTTTGCCTGTTTTTCAATGAAGCGGCAGGAGTCAGGGTTCGCCAAGATGGCGACAAGGGACACGCCCACAATGTGCCACAAAACCCCTCCGCTGTAAGCGACGGGTGACGTTTACACATAGTGTATGAGCTGAACGCGTCTGTGTCCCTCAGAGATGTTCAGCCGTCTGTGCGAGATGCACCTGGAGACCGAGTCCGACGGAGAGCCCGATTTCCCCCCCACCTTCGCCAACTACAACCCAGGTACCTGCGCTCGCCATCTCTGCCGCCATCGATCCAATCGAGCCTTTATTTTGCGCCTCACGTGCTCCTCTCTGTTTCCAGGCGACAGCTCGGAGGAGGATTCTGATGAATGTAGCTGTGCCAACGGCCGCTGTGTGCGCTCCTACCTGGGAACCATGTGTGAATGTAACACGGGCTACAGGCTGGACCACTCTCGCACCCGCTGTATAGGTCTGTGAAATACAAGGAAATAAAACCGATGTCCCACGTAATATGTTATTTTTTGGATATATCCATTTTCCCACTGGCCGCCAGTCGACATTTGCTGCTACAGAGCGACATTGCAACTACAATATGCTGCTTCAGCGCCTCCGTGCTGTGTAGAAGCAGTATGTTTTCACACAGTCCTTTCCACTCGTGCGTTCAGATTGAATCATAGATGATGGTCATAAGTTCAACATCCTTTCTGTCATGGTCACTTTTTGACCTTGTGAACAAGGTAAAAAATTTTACATTTTTACACAAAGCCATTTTACAAACGTCATGAGAGAATCTGTTCCGATCCCTCTCAAACATCCGCTGTCATTCGCAGATGAGCTAATTACATTTTAGGGGTCAAACATCAAGGTCATGGCGGCCTCACAAATCACAAACCTGCCTCCATCCATATCATATCTCAAAGCTGCCAATAGATGAAATGTTATGTATATTTTTTTCTCATCAACGAGCACTTTAAAGGTGCAGCGTGTAAGAATGATTGACCTCTAGAGGTGAAGTTGCATGTTGTATCCATCACCTCACCCTCTCCCTTCTGGGTGGACAACTTCGCCCCTCGATGTCACAAAATCGCGCACACTGCACCTTTAAGGGACCGTACAGCCGTTTCTTCCACTACGTGCACATCAGACCGACGGTGTTCTTCATTCCCTGCAGACATCGACGAGTGCGCCGAGCCCGGCCCCCACGTCAGCCCCTGCAAGAACGCCCGCTGCACGAACACGCCCGGCTCCTACAAGTGCCTCTGCAAGAGCGGCTTCACGCCCACGCGCAGACCCAACATCTGCATCCGCCGCAGGGCCCAGTGACCTCTGCCTGTCCCTGTGTCACACCTACAATCACCCCACACATGCTGCACGTCGCAGAACAAACCTCGGACTGTGTGAACCTTACAGAACGCGCTCTCATCCGGAGCCCGACGGCAGAATATTTACATATCAGCCCCCCCCCCCCCCCCCCCCCCCCCCCCCCCCCCAGCCCCCCGCCCCCCCCTGCCCCCCCCCCGCCCCCCATCACACATTTAAAGAAATAATCAGTACAGACAAGTGATATGTCGGGTTTTTGTTTGTAATTATTGTTTTGAAAACTGTTTTTGTCAAGTATGATATTGTGCATTTTTAATTTGTGCTTATTGCGTTGACCTTTCACCTCTTTTGATTTGCATATGCAGATGCCACGCCCTCTTTTGTTTAAAATAAGGAAATATTTTTCTATCAGCTTGTTCTCTAGGGTCTCTGCCGCAGCCTGTTTCATATTTGTGTATTGTATAAGATTCAAATGATACGATGCTATTGCCCCTTTTACATTCCCACAACATGCTCAACTTCTCTTGTACATTGTGTCAGCCCCCGCTTATTTGTCGTTGTTGTTGTTGATATGAGGAAGTGTTTATATCATTAGATCATTTGTTTTGTTTCGGTCAAAGAAAAGAAAAAAGACCATGCACTTAGCGATAAAGTTCGACACCTATTCGACACAAATGCTGCATCAAAGTATTTTGGAAACCAAAGACGCTGTTCAGGCGAGAAGAATTAAATTAAAAAAAGATGATGTAAAAATAACTGTTATGTCTTTGATTATCTATGATTTGCTGCTTTTTGTTCGCTCATGTGTTCAGACAGGGAGGTGAAAGGGGCGGAGCCAGAAAGAAGCACTGTCCTTTTTTAAATATTAGGAGGTATGGATTTTATTTATTTATTTCAATATTCTCACATGATAAAAGTAGAAATGTTGATATTTATTTGTATTTGCATATCTTCCAACTCTGAATCCAATCCATTTACATGTGCTATTCTGGTTCTGGTTTTCTTGGTTCTGACCTCAGGAATTTTCTTTTTATAGTTCAGTGAATGTTGTTTTTGCTTTTTGTTGACATCAAGTCCAGTGGTGTTTATGTGATTGGAGACATGGATGACACCACCTACATGTAAAACGGTGCCATCTTGTGGTCATCGTATGTTATTGCAGATTGTGCCAGTTAAGTAGATAACAAACCCCTGTACCATACATTTTTATAAGCACAATTAACCTTATTTTATGCATAAAACACTCATGATGTAACTCCTATTGAAAATCTGCAATGTTAAATCTTCTGTATACCTCTCTCCTTCTATTTCAGGGCTGTCAAACATGTGGCCCGTGGGCTAAAACCATCCCGCTAGATGGTCCAATCCGGCCTGTGAGATGACTTTGCAAAGGGTAAAAATGACAGAGAAGACAAAAAGTAACTGCTATGTCAATTATTTCCACTGGGGGGCGTACACAACACTGTGCACTAATAAGTCGTCGTTTATGGGACATTATGTTATTGATTTTACTGGTCCCGTCCACTTTAATCAAATTAAATTGTGCTGTATGTGGCATCATTGAAATTGAAACAAAATCTTACTTCATACAAATCTACCTCAATGCATAGAATATCAGTATTTTATTGTGATTTAATATCAAATCATACTATTTTATAAGTCAAAATCTGTGTTTATCATACAATTTCACAAAGGTGTATTAATACACAGAACATTCGTGACACATTTGCATATGTTACAATTTGAAATGTTCTCATCTGTGTCCACTAGAGGGAGCTGCTGGTACAACTGTAGCATAGACTGCAGCAGACATTCATGAATATGCTTTTTGTTCTTCAAAGTGAAAGTGCAGTATGGAGCAGTGTGACCTCGCTCTTCTTGACAAGAGCATCTTTCTATGAGACGACCTATAAGAGATAATGTGTCAAAATAAAGAGCCCACTTCTACAGCAATAGAAGAGAAACATAAAGTGTTGATATGAATTATGAGAGTGAGACTACTATTGCAATTCACATTACTATAGTTACTAATACCACTTCCACTACTGCTACTAATAAAACAACAATATTGATGATGATGATAATGATAACCTCTATTTTTGTTATTACGTTTTACTTGAAGATACGTGAAGATGGTACAGTAATACAATTTAAACAAAGAAGGAAAATAAAATCAATGTATATGCTACTGCTAATGATGAAACAACAAAACCAACCATACTACTACTACTACTTCTACTAGAAAATAATAAGAATAAAATTATAAATAATGAATAATACAAAAAATATAATGATGATAAAAATATTTAAATGATAATATTATTATCCATATTTTCTGTTGTTGCTGCTATTGTTGATAATAATAATGATGATAATAATAAAAAAAATAATGATAATGTGAGTAGATAAATACAGCAATACAACTTTAGGGAGAGAAAATCAAATTAATTCCTATAAGATACTTGAAATATATTCAATGCTATTTCAACAGTGACACATTTTTCACTTATAATTCAGATTAAATCTATATTTCCGTTAATTATCTGCAAAATACAAATTGGAAAATCTCTCAAAATATGTTTTTATTTTATTTCTATTATTTTAGTATGTTTTGAACATTTTGAAAGTGAAGTCTCATAATGAACTTTGACTCGTCTATGTCTCACAGTGGAGACCCTGCAGGTCTGACACTGACCCAGTGTCAGACCTTGTGTTTTATCATAAACACTGACCATGTTCCCCCCACATGCCTCTCAGGCAGGATATGATCAAACTCCAGTGCTGTTGTTGTTTTTGTTGTGTGATTCATTAATGGCCCCTGCATGTGAGACAGATGAGCTCATCATTCAAATGATGGATAGCACAAGTCTCTTACCCCCCCCCCCCCCCCCCCCCCCCCCCCCCCAGAGGAAATCCAGATCTATACCCGTCCCGGCGCAGTGAGTCACGTTGCACTGTAGTGGCACGGCAGCACCTCGGCGTCCTGGTTCCATTCTGTCCAATAATTATATCATTTCAAAGTGGGGTGACCTCCAGCAACTAGTTTAGAAAGAGAGAGGGAGCGGAAGGAGCAGGAAGCCATGACAGAAATAGCACAGTTGTCCTGAGGAGATGACTCAAAAAAGTGTCGGAGGGATATAAATATCTTTTATTAGGTCGCTCTGACCGGAGTGTAACCCGCCGGTGGCTGCAGATACTGAAGCTTCCTCGCTCTCACACTGAGGATCAAACATGACTCAGCTAATGACAGTGTTTTGTAACGACTTCCACGTTTCACATCTGTAACTTGGCAAACACAGGATCCATGACAGTTACACAGGCGTCTCATAAACCGACCGTTTCTACTCAGGAACCATCACAGCATCTTT
>JAFBJT010111999.1:41403-85748 GCA_016785325.1 Chascanopsetta lugubris | reverse complement strand
ACAGACGGACGGAGGGAGATGGACAAAGGGCAGAATACGACAAAAGAGAGGATGTAAGATGAAGTAGAATGGCATCTCCACAAAGGTCACACAATCACAGATATGCATCCCGTGGATGCGCCTGTTTGTTTATCTGTCAATTATGAATTCTTTCCTTCAAATTCCTTCCATTTCATTTGATTATTTTCCATTATTTTTATTATTTGACTATAATCATTCTAATTATGATCATTTATTTATTTTCATCGTTATTCTGGTGGTGGTTAGGGGCATTATTATCACCACAGTTATTAGTATTACTATTTTCATTATTACTATTATTATGAATGATTACTATTGATGCTGCTACTGTTACTGCAGCTTTACTACGAGCAGGAGTAGCAACTATCATTAGTACTGCAGACATGGGAGTCTTATGTGCAATCATTTCTTCTTTTTTTGTTTCTTCTCTATCTCAATACATCTTTCTTTAACCATTTCTAATGACGATAATTCAAAGAGCAATGGACAGAGAAAAAAGATCGGACTTTTAAAGATATAAATCATTTGCTGAATCAGCTCTATATATCTGTCCTGTGGTCTGAGTCAGACCTGCAACATCACCGGTTCCTGTCACTTGCTGGAAACAGCGTCGGACAAAGACAGAGCGTCCCGGACTCAGGTAACCATGGCAACTCGGGTCACAGCTCTATGTGGTGGGTCATATCCAGGGTTTCAGAGAGAGAGAGAGGATGTTTGGAAGAAACAGTACAACATGTGCCCAGAGAGGTGATAAGTGGAAGGCAAAATATAATAGGGGGGAGGGGCCTGAGGAGAAATGAGAGAAGTTAGAGGGAAGCCGATAAATGAAAGACAAGGAAGGATGGAGAGATGGGGGAGAGAGTGAGAGAGAGCGAGAGAGAGAGCGAGAGAGAGAGCGCTCCCCCGGCACAGCGTGGGTCAACAGAGCCATATGGCCGTCCATTATCAGGGCTGCAGATGACTGGAGGCCTGTTATTGAGATTCTTAAAGCAAATATTGACTCCAGCTGGAGCCGACGCTCGCTCCCACTCCAGCACACGCCTCTCTCTCCTGCAACCACTTCCTTCCGCTGCCCTCTGCCCGAGACAAGTTAGACAAATGGATTACAGAGGAACAAAAAAAAACCCAAAAAAACTTCAAAGAGTAAAATAAAGGCAGATATGTGAGAGCGAGAGACAGGCAGCGGCGGGCGAGAGAGAGAGGGAGGCTAATAAAAGGCCTTTTGGAGATGAGTGAAAGCAAGAGACGTAATCAGCTCATTTAAGTAAATGCACGATGTTATCGTGTGTGTGTGTGTGTGTGCGTGTGTGTGTGTGTGTGGATAAAAGAATTGCTGCACAGAAATCAGAGCCAATACACTGAGACCTAATCTGCTCTCTCTCTCTCTCTCTCTCCCTCTCTCTCTAATTGCTCGGCCATGGACACAGCTTGTTCCCCTGCACATGCACAGATGCTGCAGCCTCCATGCACGAACTTAATCAAGGGACACGTCCAGGGCAGAGACGCAGAGGTGGTGTCCATGTCACTGACACCACACCTAGTTTATTTTTAAACTAAAAAATGAGGCTCCTGCTGATGAGCCAGATGTTTGTGTGTGAGTGACACGTAACAACATGTGCTATGAAAGCTTTTCCCCAATATGACTGATTTGCAAAAATAGCAGTGAAACATTCGGATGAAACTGGAATATAAAAAAAAAGAGGGGGGGGGGCCATGCAGACAGGTCCACATTTCCACAGATGGACTGAAATTCAAGTCACCCGTGACATAACTGTCATTTTCAGCTGAGCCGCTGAGGACGAGCGAGAGCAGCCAGTGTGTGTGTGCGTGGGCGGAGGGGGAGGAGGAGGAGTGTGTTGCAGCACTTTGGGAATTTCCTTGGAAGCTCTATGTTCCGAGCGGCTGGATTCCGATTAGGGAGAAGAGAGGGAGAGTGATGTAGTTCCTATGGAGCGTGGAGGCAGGAGAGGACAACGCATCCTCCATGCAGGCTGGAGTTCATGTGGAGGGGCTTGAGTTGGGTGGTATCCAAAGATGCTTTAAAAAGAAAGAATTCTGATGACGTGAATGATCCAGGACACTGGTTGTCAACCGGTCTGGGTTCAGGACCCATTATCACCTCTAAGTGACGAGCCGCGACCCAAAAGCCTCGAGGAAAAATGTCAACTTCTCTAATTGAATGAATGAAAAGATGGGGCAGCTTGAATCTGAGCTGGCACAGAATATCCCGGTATGCTCACTCACAAAGAACTAGTTTAATGATGAACAGAAATGACCAGCAGGTGACGATGCCAGGGAGGGAAAGATTCCTTTTACACTCACGCTCACTTTGAATTTAAAACAAAAAAACATGCATCCTCAATAACAGAAAATACATATTCTATGTAGTCGTACTTGCGCTTTGCTACGGTCGTCATGGGCATCATCGCCCCTCCTACTGTTAAGGAGTGTGAATGGACGGCGGGAATTTTTTTTCAAAGGTTCTAAATCTATTTTTCCCAGTCAAACGCTCGCGACCCACTGAAAAACAGATCTGCAAAACCCATTTTTGGGTCGCGACCCACCAGTTGAGACCCGCTGATCCAGGATAGTCCTCAGCACACGCGTGTGTCCCAAACACCAACACGCAGACTCATTATGCTCAAACACACAATCTGCCACTTCAAAGGTCAAACGACACCGGTCTGGAAACATCACACCTGTGCATGGAGATAATGTGCATGTGCATATGGGTCAACATACATGTGCATGCATATGTATCTGTGGGCGTGTGCACGCATGTATACATATGCATGCGTGCTGTCCAGATGGCGGGAAGGGGGGGGGGTGTCGGTGGGCGGCGGCTCTGGGGGAATGGTGGGGGTCAAGCATCTTGGCGGATCAAAGCCAAGGTCAGGGCAGCTGCAGTGGCCCATGTTCAAGGTGAATGGAGCCTCAGATGGCTCTTCATTAGCAGGCTGCTCTGTCCCTGCTGGACCCCACCGGGCAAACCACCACACACCCTCATCATCATCCGAGACCCCCCTCCCCCCCTCCCCCAGCTCCACAGGGACCTGCACTAAGAAATGCCCGTCCACTGGGATCCATTTCTGGGGCTGCGTTCGGCCTCACCCACAGCAGGCGCACACGTACACATGCTCACACACACACACAGGCATTTGAGCATAAGTAGGCTCAACAAACACACACACACACACACACACACACACTCCACCCCCAAAGAGCCCGTGGTGACCTCTGACCTGGGCTCTCTCTGGAGAGGACCATCCTGACCGTCTTTGTGTTCCTGTGTCCTCCTGCTGACAAAAGGCCTCACGCCATCACTGGCCCATGACACACGCTCAAACAGCTTTTAAACACACATACACACACACACACACACACACAGCAGGGACTCTGACACACCATGGCCTCAGCTGGTGCTCCATCACTTCAAAGGTAGCCTGGATGTAAACAGCTAATAGCCACAGTTTGTTTAGTTTCGTTTCAATATAATGAATCCAGTCGTTGTGTTGTGATTTTCTCACAAACGGACAAACATAGAAACAGATGTCACAGTAACTGGTGAGTGAGTCAGTTCCATGGAAGCATGAGGAACAAGTGGTGTTTACGATATGGCCGGTGTCACAGTTACAAGGGTATTGATCAGGAAATGACCTCATCTAGAGTTTGTCCAAACAGGAAGTAGACGATTCCTGGAGCATGATGGGAATAAAAAAACAAAACACAGGTTGGACATCTCAATCTGTTCTCCTCAGCTCAGACAAGAGAGTTAATCTGATGATAAGGCCGGGCAGGGGGTGAAGGTCCAGATTAGGGAGAGGGGCATTAGACGGGGTCTTAGATGCCCCCTACCGACATTTCACTATTTAAGCTCCATCTCTTTCCACTTCCCGGTCACAGAGGCCGGATGACGGGTGCAGGGAGGGCGAGCGCCTCGCTCTCTTTCTGTCTGAGAGTCCCTGCTGCTCAGAGCCCACAGAGCTCTTTGCTTAATTTGAGGTGTTGTAAAAATAGACGTAATAGAGGTGTGGAAAAGCAATAAGGGTTTCACCCCAATTAAAGAAGCAAGGTCTCGGCTTGTTATTGTAGAATCACAGGGATGTAGCTCTTTTAAAATGCTTTTAAATGAAGAACAACAAACAAGGTGTGATTGACCATCACACCCTCTGCTCCCTGAATAACATCTAGAAATAAATAACAGGTGAAACTCGCTTTATGCCGAGGGAAGGAACAACGGCGCGGGCATCTGCAGCACCAAGGTTAATCCCGTTTGTACGAGCGCTGCGAGTCAAAGGGGGCTCTCACCGTGAAGAGGGACAGTTTAGAGACGAGGTGGAGGGTGCCTCATAGTGCCTCGCGGTGCTTGACCCTCTCCTCTCTTAGCACCACATCTGCCCATTAACCTGGGGCCCGTCAGCTTGACCTTGGTGAGGAGAGCAGCTCAGGAGTAGCTCACAGAGCCATTGACTCCCCATGGTCACATAATTGGCCTGTTAAGAGGAAAAGGGAAAGGGGGGGGGGGGGAGAGAACTGGGGGAGTGCTGTGGTTGTAGCGGAGCGCCAGACGAAGCCGCATATTGAAAAAAGACAAGAAAAAAATTAAATAAGAAGTAGGTTTGGTCATTATCATCTTTGTGCTGAAGCTGAGGCTCATCACACAGGAAGTCTCTCTCTCTCTCTCTCTCTTTCAGAATATTTGATCACCCCTGGAGGGCCTGTTCCGTACGTGAGAATGCAAATGTCCCACCCAGTTACTGTGGACAGTCAGCAGTCCCCCCCTCACAGCCCCCGAGGGGGAAACTCTGGACAGTGTCCAAGTGAGCCAGTCTGAGAACACAGCAGGTGATACATGGTGAGAGAGTGGACACACTCTGGCCCCTCCCCCCAATTTTAGCATCTCAGAACATTTCGCAGTATTACTGATGTTACTCATCATTATGCAGTGTCAACCCTCGTCTCAACACACGTTCCTGTTGAACATGTACCAGAGAATCTGCTGCTGCTTTCTTTATATATGGATGAGCCCAATATGCAAACACTTGCAGTTCACAGGGTGGCCACTTGAGGCTCAATTGCCAAAGACTCCCAGGTTAAAACGATGAACTTTGGGGGTGAAAGTGTTTTTGGGTCAAATGTTTTGTACGGAGGCAGGGCTTATTTTCATTCTGTCCTGTTTGAAATTGTGCATAACTAAAGGGGCGGGGCCTCTTGAGTGACACCTGGGCACGTTCTGTGGATGCCGTGACAGCACCACGGGCCCACGCCCAGCTCTACCTGTGCTCCGCCTCTTTGCCCGTTTTTGGATGAACCAGGAAGTAGGAGGAGCTAGGCACCGTCCACCACGAGCCTCAGAAGCACTCTGCAGAAACCTATGGGTGACGTCACGGATGCTAAATTAATCTAGACACAGTCTATGGTTCAACGCCCATAATCTGAACTTTGTGTGAGATTCATGGCATTTGGCTCGGAGAGAAGAGGTGAATAAACTGGAGAAAGGCCAAAGAGACACACTTTTAAATGAGGCGTCTACAGGCAGGTGTTTACTCTGGGTATCAGAGGAAGCTCCACTGGTGTTGACATGCAGGTCTGTGTTCAAATCAACAGGGGATCACAGCGCCACCTCCAGGAGGCCGTGGTATGGAGCTATGAAAAATAGATGAAGTGAGACTGGCTCTGAAAGGATCGGTGGAGACACACAAACAAGGGATGGAACTCTGGAGTAAGGGTGTGACCATGGGTGGGATTGATGGAGGGAGGGAGGGAGGGAGGGAGGGGGCAAATGGAAAAGAGAAAGGGAAGCAAGAGGGATAAAGCTGCTCAGGTGTTGATTGGAGAGAGGCCGGGCGGCGAGTGGCAGTGGTACCTGTTGTCACAGCGAAGGGCTGAGGTGTGAAGCTCGTCTCAGCAGAGGCCCTGAGAGGTGTGAGGTGATTATGGGGGAGAAGACAGAGACATTTAGACGGAGGGACATGGGGAGAAGGAGAGATAAAGGTGGCTGCGGTAATAACGGAGGGGTGGGGAAAGAACAACAGATCAAATGGGAGTGGGTACGACAGACAGGAGCCTGTGGGGTGATTGTATGGTGTGACGGTGTCAGTGTGTGGTTTCCGCAGCAGCCCCGCGAACCCGGTGTCCCATCGAACACACAACGTCTGGATGTGTCACACATACATTATGATGAGTGCAGGTGTTTGCGTCGGGCCCATTTTCTGCACGAGCATCCCAAACACAACGCCACGGGAGCCGCTTTCACAGGAGTGGCCTCATTAGGACGGTGCGGCTCTGGGAAGCAGGAAGTTGAGAGTCTCCGAGGAGTCAAACTCCGGGCCCAGGTTAATGACACCTCCTGAGGGGAGAGCCTCCCGCAGCGAGAGCCAACCTCCAGCACCTCGCTGCCGTCCATCTGGACCTTCAGACAGCCGCCCGGGAAGTTATGGCCGTGACATCACTCCTAACCCGTGACATCATCACTGCCCATCAGTGATTTCACGCAGGTTTGCCTCGGCCGCAGACAAAATCTGACGTCCGCCCGCTAACGTGAGAGGTTATTTACGAGCCGGCGGCAGGAAGTGGTCGCCCATTTGCTGAGGTCTCCGGCCGCCCACCGTCCCTCAGGGGGACACTAAAAATCGATTTCTGCCTCACAACAAATCATAAGAGCAGCACCTAACACCAAAGTCACCGCTGACCCCTCAACTTCGTTTGCTTGTTGACGGTTTAGAAGCAACAAGTCATCCTCGCTCACCGGACAGTCACCAGGAGCCCGGTGACATCATCATTCGGAGCGGGGAGGTTTGTTCATCACAACATTAGCGGCTATCAAAGCACCGCTGCGTGCGTGTATTCAGATGAGGTGAGTCTGCATCCAATCTCATTTTCAAAAGGAGCCTGGTCTCCATTGATGAATCCTCCTTAGATGTGAAACACAATGGACGGACATGATTAATCAAACACAGGCCCATTACAGGCAGACAGTCACACAGGCCTCCACCCAGCATTAACAGAAAGTCATAATAAGATGAGCTACAAAAGGCTGATAGGGATGAAGATGAACAGATACAGGTCTTTGGGTGAGAGTTCCCTCTGAAGGTCTCCTTTGTCCCGTGGTGATGACCACGCTCACATGAATGCAGCAGCATTATTAGGTCAGGACAAAGGTGGACATCTTATGAGCTATCTGAGGTGAATATGTGCCATATTTTTTATTCCTGCTGTTTGAATAGTTCCGAATCGAGAGCGGGCACAACATCTGATCTCAATTTGAACTTTTAATAAAAACTCAAAAGACGATGCGTCTGCTCCCAGCCTTTAATCGGATTACATCTAATTACCTTTCACCTATTTTTTTTTTAATTTTTTTACAAACTTTCCTGATGTTTACAAAGTGATAAACAAGCGTCTGTTCACCTGGAGCCACGTCTAACTGATGAACTGAATCCAGACTGAAACCGGTTTGACACCTAAATTGCAAAGACAAGTGGCGCAGCCCCGGGTCAGGCTGTGATTGTCACCCTGCGACGGCGCCGTCGTTCAGACGAGCTCCAATGAAATATTAAAACAAGCTGAACACGGGCGTTTGAAATTTTAATGATGCTCGTGGCATGTGCCACAGAATAACTGTGATGTGTTTAAGACGTGTGTCCTGCTTGCCCCCCCCCCCCCCCCCCCCCCCCCCCCCCCCCCCCCCCCCCCCCCCCCCCCCCCCCCCGCCCCCCCCCCCCCCCCCCCCCGCTCCCCGCGCCCCCGCCCCTCGCAACCCTGCACACCAAGCCTCTTGTTCCTCCATTGCTCCCTCTGTGAAAGGTTCATTGGGCCAATTAGGCAGCACGGACTTATGCAAAACGCCAGGAATGATAATGATGAGGTCGAGCTCACATACGATCACAGCTGAGAGGAGATGGGGAGTTACAACTCTCATGTGTCAACTGATACTGAAACTGTGATGACAAAGAGAATGAGATCTAAACACACCCACACACACTGTGGGGACAAACAAGTGATAAACACGAGGACTTACATGTCCATCGTTTAAGATGGAGATGAAATCTTTTATTCTATAAAAAACAAAACAAATATTTGTACTAATGATGAACACCTGCAGCTGGTCCTCTCTAACGGGATATAACGATACACTCCTCCTAAAGTGCTTGTAGACAAATCATGACTGAGAAAAATAGGTGAGTTGTAAACAAACTATCCAATGAATGAGTCATGAGGTAGAACAAAGGCGCAGGGTGTAAACTTTAGGTGCAATGATTTCCATCTCTATTTGCAGAATTTGAATGAAAAATAAGTTTTGCGTGATCTCCAAAATGTACGAACTGTTGCTTTCATTACCTGGCCAACACAGAAGAGCAGAAACTTGCAATTCACATCCCCACAGACTCCCGTGTTAAAATGACCACCTTGGTAGGAGGAAACGTGGGTAAAGTCTGGCACAGACGACATGTTTGTCACATGTACTCCTGGGATAACTCCGTGGGTGGTGTGGGTCCTATTTTTATTCTAGGTTTGAAAGTGTGCATAGTTAAGGGGCGTGGCATCTTGAGTGACACCTGGGCCGACCTGGCACGTTCGATGGATGCAGTGACAGCACCGTGGGCTCAATCCCAGCTCTACAACTGCTCCGCCTCTCTGCCTGTGCTTTGAATTGTCCAACACCAAACCATGGAGCAAGATGGTAACTCAAAGGTTACTAGTTTCTCTAGATGTTTGGGCAACTTAATTGTGCAGTGTGCAAGATTTTGTCCATTTTGTCAATTCTACAAATATTAGAAAACTACATAATGACATTTGACATTCACCTAAATGTGATATTTTCTTCCATTACCCTTAAATGAGCTCATGAATGTATATTTACAAGAGGAGCGGGTCCTCTCTATGGGGGCCGCCATGCTTTTACAGTAGTTCTTATTGGACGTAATAAACAGCATTTGAGCTTTATTGACAACTGAAGTCTACCAAAGGTTCTCCTGTATAATCAGAAGGGGGAGGTGATGGATACAACATGCAACTTCACCACTAGACGTCACCAAATCGTACACACTGTACCTTTAACCACAATATGTCACTAAATACTTTGCGCTGTGCCTTTAATGTGTTGTAAAGAGTTCATGAAAATCATTAAAAAGTACAATTTTGAGTTTAAAGACTGTCCTTAGTTAGCCCACAGCCCCGGAGGAAGCCCTGTGTGTATGTGTGTGTGTGTGTGTGTGTGTGTATCTGTGAGTGTGTGCGCGCACACACAGAGACAGAAGACTCACAGACAAAACCTTGGGCAAAAAAAGAAAATGGACTTCTGTGTTGGCAACAGCTTTTTCCTAATCCTGGCCCCGAGGCTATATTGTGCAGTCAAGCAGGCTATTACATGGCAACAAGGAGGGGGGGGGGGGGGGGGGGGGGGGGGGGGGACTGGAGCCCAACACCTGGTCGTCTCCTATTCTGGCCCTTCAGTGGCAGCTGACTGTACAGTCTCATAGCCAGGTGGCCCTCCTTCAATGACATTAGCTAGTCACTCCAGGGTTAATCAGGAGCCTGCCATCATCCAGTGGACATGCAGTGAGCTCCTTTCACACTGGAGGCTTTTATGGGGGTGGGGTGGGGTGGGGGGTGGAGGCCATGTTGTTATATATACTTGTTCAACTGAAGATCTCAGAGAGAGAGATTCCAGATAATCAAAATGATGGGGGCGGTGGAGGGGGCGTGTCCTCCCTCTCTTGGATCTGTGGCCCAAGTCGGGTGCAGCGCCTTGATTGGCTCGAGCCGCCGTTCGCTGCACGTCAACTGTGCATCCTGCGGATTATAATGGAGCTTTTTATGGGTGGACAAAAACAGATGGAGAAGCGGGAAGTGCTATACATCCAAGCAGACGGGTGATGGTGCGGCGGTGGGGGGTGGGGTTTGAGGTTTGGGGGGCGAGGGGTGGGGAGAGAGGAGCACAAAAAAAAAAAAAAAAAACAAGATACAAAACAAGTGGGTGTAGCTGGAGCAGGACTGGACGATGTGCGCCTGCACAAAGCCCCATTCCAAAGCCCCCTGGCTCTGAGATCTGAGGGTAAATAAGACTCATTAGAATAACAAAGGCTATAGATTTGTAGCCCAATCAGCCGGTCTCATCAATAGTAATTAGAGGCTATACATAACTAATGAAGATGTGTACACTACATTAAACAAAGGTGCTGAGAGCTGTTGTGGATCTACACAGGATAAGTGGACGTCTGCAGCATGAAGCCTTTCTTTAAATCTAAATGTATTATTTGAAATCATTAACATACAAATATCGTCCCGCGCGAGTGATGAAATGATGTCACTGCTAGAATGCGCTGCCTCTCTTTGTAAACATCAACAATCCTTCCTCTTCCTCTTGTTCAGAATTAAACTGGGTGTTATTAAAGCTTGTTGCTCAAAGAGACTTTCACCAATCACCCCCCAACGCTCGTCACCCACCACTTCACTGTATTAACACATCAAAAGCTGCTTTACGGAACAAGAGGCCGCCAATGCACAGCAACACATACTCCACCGCTTTGTTTTGCTTATTGCTTTGTTTGCCTGTTATCACAGAAAATTCCATTTTGTGCAAAAAATGCAAATGCTGCCCGGCACAAGGACAAGCTCGAAAGAGAACAATGGCCACAGGCCAGCAGAGGAGCAGACTCTGCCTTTGAACCATTTAAGGAGGCATTAATGTGCAACTTATAAATAATCAACTAATTCCTTCTTTAAAAACAGCCAATTAAGCCCGTGACATTAAAAGCAGCACGGCCTTATTAAAACCACAGGACGTAAGAGAGCAGTCGCAGAGGTTTGAGAACAGAACGGCAATTTGGGGACAAAGAAATCCAATAATGTCACAAGGTGTCTGACGACAGTCGCCTTAAAACCCGAGGCCCATCGGAGACGCAACCGATTCGGCAGGAGGAGGAGAATGAGTGACATTTCGCTGACATTTCCCAGCAGCGCCCGTGTGTCGCGGCGGCATCAGAAATATCTATGGATATGCTTGAATGTGAACAGGCGTTAAGGGACGCGGGTCCTTTCAGGGGACGGCCTCGGCTGTGGGGCCGGTGATGAGGAGCCTGGGCCCTGCGAGATTGAATGGTAATCACTGGAGCACAGATAATGGATGATTGAAGGCTCTTTCTGTGCGGCTGTTGGATTTCAATATCAGAGAGGCCCTAGAATTGGGATTCTTATCAGGGGCGGCGCGTCAAACAAAGGAGAGGCGAGCGTGAAATATGGGGTCCGACTCAGGCACACGACCACGGCGATTAGCACAAGGATAAAAAAGGCTGCGCAAACAAAAGGGGGCAGCTTCAGCCGGACAAAGGCCCGTCCACCGCCTCGTAACAAGAGACACGGAAGGAAGAGGAGACATAAAGGAAGAGAGAGAGAGAGAGAGAGAGAGAGAGAGAGAGAGAGAGAGAGAGAGAGAGAGAAGGTGGTGTTAAAAAGGAGGACAGGACAAGAGTTGTGCTGTGGAGGCTGGAAGATGAATAGTGACAGAGCCAACTGTTAAAGAGTGTTCCAGATTCCCCCCGTCTGAAGAGGAAGAATGGAGCAGCAGGGATGAAATGCAATATATCCCCGCCTCAAAGCCATTCACACACACACACACACACACACACACACACAAGCACAGACAAACACATGGTGGCACGAGGCTTCACATCTCTGCCAAGTCCATCACAAAAAAAAACAAAAAACCAAAAACAAAAAAACAACACAAAACAACAAAATTATTCCCATTTATCCCCAGATTCCAAACGCTGCAGCCTGCCAGCAAAGCTCATTAACCCTCCCTTCAAGAACCCATAGACAAAAGAGGGGAAAACAAAACATAACTAATCAATGAGAACGCATCCATTGGAGGAAGGGGCGGGGGAAGAGAGGAGGGGTGGGGGTGGTGGGGGGGGGGGGGGGGGGGGGGGGGGGGGGGGGGGGGGGGGGGGGGGGGGGGGGGGGGGGGCGAGGGTGCAACAACATGCACCCGTTTGGATAACCTGAGAGGGCTAACAGCTTCTGCTGCTCTGCTGAGGGGCGGAGCAAGAAAGTTCATTAATTAAACAGGGCTGAGGGGAACAGATGGAACGAGCTGGATCCTAATCACTAAAAGCAGACAGAGCGGTTCTTACAAACAGCGCCACCACTGGACATTAATCACAGTGGACCAAGTACTGGTCCACCAGTGACACCGGGTCAGAGGACGCCGGCTCACTCACGCAGACCAGGGACCGGTTAGCAAACACCTCGCTTCCTCTACGGCTCATTTCGCTTTTTGCTTTCACACAAAGTCAAAATGAAAATTTAGATTTGAAGAAAAAAAAAAGAGAATATTCAAAGTGATGTAATCAACAGGATATTGGAATTTAAACATATAGGAATACTGCTGTGAGCCACATGGACGGGCTGTTACAGGCATTAGTGGATTAAAACTACAAACACTCCTCGTCAGACAGAGATATTACCATATAAGACTAAATGAAGGTATAGTATGCAGAATTTTTCTGAAACAGACTTTCTTATTATTTTGTTGTGTATAGGATATTTTCCTGTAGCTTTAGGTAAGTTAGTACATTTTTGAAGGCTTTTTTATGTAATAAAATTAAAAAGCAATTTGGCCTTTACAACCCTTTCAATGATCAAAACAAATGAGAACAGCGCCACGTCGGAAAATTGTTTTGATTACAGCAAAGGGTTTCAAGGAGAATTATTTAATGATTATTTTGAAGTTTGAGTTGAGTTTGAAGTTTGAGTTTTAGGACTGTTAGATTCATTGAAGACATCAATCGAGGCCTTAATTCTGAAAGTAATGAACTTGTTGTCTTTTAAGACCTTGGAGCCCTGTGTATGCTGGTTGTTAGTCTAATTAGTGGGCTAAAGTAAAGCTCTCAATATTCTATCTTTTTCCCGAGTATTTATTTTTTAATGATTTCTTTAATGAGGCAAACTTTTGTTTAAGTATCAGCATTTCTAAAATAAGGCTTCAGTGCAGTGTGAGTTGTGCACAGACTGATTCCTACTGGCTGCTGGGCAGAGGAGGAGGAGCCAACTTTGAGCGGGGTGTTTACAAACACTAACGACAAATCCTGCGCCCTGCACCTTTAAACAGCCTCGTTTGTGTCGCTCTACCTGATACGCTGAGCCTGCGAGCCAGGAGGCGGTCTCACACAAACAGACACACACACACACACACACACACACACACACAAACAACACCAGCAGTGATGCTGGCTTTCACTTTGCCGCTCACAAACAGACAGATGTCAGACATGAATGCATAACAGACGGAGAGAGAGGAGGGGAGCTGCTGGGGGGGGGGGGGCAATGGGGGGGGTTCAAGTTTAAAAATTCACAGAGCATGACATTCTTTGGGTTACACCGTGATATTCTGTTTCACTGCTGAAAACTCTGGATTTTATATTCTGAATAAAAATGGGGATATTTGAGAAAATTAAAGCTCATTTGCAGATCATTTTATTCACTGCAAATATTCAAATGTATAAAGTGGAAACATAAATTACACCAGCGGAGAAAAATAACACCAAATGACTGGACTTCAATTACCGTGCATTACATGTAAACATATAACCACTAAAAAGCGCCGCAATTTTCTAACACCAGAGACATTACTACAAAATAAAAGCCCTTCTTGTTTTGCAAATACACAAACAAGCACAACAGTTTGACACCAGCAGTGTGTGTGTGTGTGTGTGTGTGTGTGTGTGTGTGTGTGTGTGCGCTACCCCAGGCGGGCGGGGCTCTGGGTCCCTGCTGTTGGCCGTCTGGTTCCACGCCTGCTCTACCTGTGTTTAAATAAATAAATAAATAAATTTTAAAAAGAGAGGGGTGGAGCCCATGATGGAGCTCAGACCTCAGAGCCAAGGCTGAGCTGAGCAGGGCCCCTGGGGGCCTTCAGGGTGTGGGTGCTTCACAGCGGACACCTTTTGTTACAGGCTGGGTGGCAAGAGGAGGAGGAACTGATGCAGGGAGGGGTGATGCAAAAAAATGAGTAATGCTATGAGTCATTCTGCATTAGCAGCAGGGGAGGGAGACAGGGAGGGGGGAGGGGGGCGCGGCGAGGGGAGAGAATACTTTTGCATGTTGTATGAAGCTAGACGCCATATGCCATCCGAGCCGGGCTGCCTCCTGAGTCAGGGCTCTTGGTTTGACAGGCCTGTGCTTGCCCCTTCTGCTCCCCCTAAGCACCCCCCCCACCTTCTCCCCCAACTAACACCCTCCTCCCTGTAGGCCGTCCAAGGCTCCAGCTACGGGCTACGCAATTGCTTTGGTTGTGCATGGATTGTGCAGTTTGTGTGTGTGTGTGTGTGTGTGTGTGTGTGTTGGAAGGAGGGGGGACCCAGTGATCTGAACACATCGGACATTGTCGTGAGTCCCGGCAGGAACAGCTGGTCAGCTGGAGAGAGAGGGGGGGTGGGCAGGAGGGGACGGGGGGTAAGGAGGGGTGGAAGAGATGGGAGGCAGTGCGGTACACTGATAATGGGATTAGGTTAAAACATTCAGTGGGGGGGGGGGAGAGAGAGAGAGAGAGAGAGAGAGAGAGAGGGAGAGAGAGAGAGGGAGGCCCCTCCCCTCCCTGCAGCCTCCCAAATACTGCGTAAACTCCCAACCGCTCCATCGGAGCCGCTGCCCAACTATCATGGCCAAGTACAGGAGGGACATCTCTGAATTGGGCCTCCACCCGCCCCCAAAACAGCCAACTGCCCTCAAAGACAAGCACATGGATATCACACGATGTACCACGGGTCCAGAATTATTAAGGAAATTAACAATACGTGGCAAAATTCAAAGGCGGGGTGGGTGGGGGGTGTGGGGGTGGGGGTGGGGATTGGCTACGTAGGAGATGATTTCCTCCTCTCTGTTTTCCATAAACAGGAAGTTGGCCAGTCATGGTCACATCGGCTCAGGTCAGCATATAATGACGAGGCTGGCCTCTGACTGTGCCCAGTCGAGCGCCGTGTCCCACAGTGATGCAGAGCACTGAGTGTTATCCACCAGCCTGCCCACAGTTATGGCACAACAGCTGGCAAATTAGAGCTATCAGCGATGCTAAATAATTCATGTGAGACAACATTAACGTGGCAGATCCCATTCATGGCTGCCGTTGCGCTCGCCGCCGCACTTTCATCTCCGCTAGGTGAGGAATCTGACAGTGTACAAAGGAAAGTGTTGCCGTGGGACAAAGACGCAGCCGGAGCGGGACAATAACTTGGTGGGAAGGGGTGTGAGAACATGTCAGTGTCAATGCAGCCACTGTAATAATTATGTTGGCATCTGGAGGGTGCAGCGGCGGCGGTGGCGGCACACAAAGGCCGCGCACGCAGGAGATCTTCTCCATTATGTTTCCAGTGTACATCCATTATGATTATGTACATGGTGCGCGGAGCTGGCTGACTGTAGATAGGCTCATGTGAGGGACACATGACAGGCCTCAGCAGCTTTCAGCCCCCCATGAAAGGATCAGGACTCCACACTCCACACTCCACACACACACACACACACACACACACACACACACACACACCACCTAAAAGCCTGGCTCGCATGACTGGCGATGGGCAGAAACAGATTATGGTTATTGATTGCTGCCTGGAGATGGATCTGTGTGTGTGTGTGTGTGTTTACGTGTGTGTGTTTACGTGTGTGTCAGAGCAGCAGAGGACGGGGACCGAGGGCGGTGTGCAAAAACTATTGATTCTGTCCAGTGGGACGGCTCCGTCTCCGAATCAAGGTCAGTTCCGCATTGTCTCACCTATTAGAAACTTGCCATGTCCCGCACACGCACACACACACGCACACACACACAGTTTTTAGCCTTAACAATGCCCCCGTCACAAAGAATGAGAGACGGCCACGTCAAAATGAAGTGCTTGTTGAAGAGAGAAATGAGTCCCAGCTCCTGGATGGAGACATTATTCTACAGTGACAGTACGAAGGATCTTCATCACAGCGGATGGCAAGGCCATCCAGGCAGAGGGAGGGGGAGGGGGCGGGGTCAGGTGACACACACCTCACCTCTTTAAAGCCAAAGACGGTGCCAGGATAAGCTCCATTAATACATCCCAGAAATGACTTTCACTGCGCTGCAGACGATAAAGCAGCGGTTGGATACAAACCCGTGTTGTTTCAGACAGCGGGTTTTGTGGTGGTGTTGTTTTCCGACATGCAGCTGCACCGCGTGGACAACTCGCGGACAATATACTTAGAACACACAAAGCCAGAGCAGCTGCATCTTCCATCAGTCGTGTAAATAATTGATGATACATTACGAGTTGGTCTGTGAGAGGCCTGTGATGTGATGTCGACCACGGCTCGTCTTGACAGGAGAAGCTGACACATTCAACGTGACACTGAAATCTGGCAAAGATAAACAATGACACAGATTTCACAAAATCCCCCCCCAAACACAGAGAAAGTAAGGGAGGGAGAGAGAAAGAGAGAGAGAGAGAGGGAGAGAAAGAGAGGGAGGACGGCAGCCGCAGGAAAGTATCTGTGTGTGTGTGTTTTCTGACTATATTGCTGGAGGTCATTTTTCAATATCAAATCCTATTAGCCTGAGAGATCCTAGGAGCGCGGCGGTTGACTGCTGGAGTCCTCTCCAGCCTTGTGACAGAGAAGGAGAGGGGGCCGCAGCCCCTCACTGGTCTTTTATCTGGACACACGGGGGTCATACAGCTTCTCTTTGAAGAAATATTCAACTAATTACCTCGGAGAGTGGCCTCACAGGCGGAGAGGGGGCTGCGGATTGTTCAGGCATTGTGCCGGGGTAAAGTAAGGATGAGGATTTTCAATCTGGTACAAAAAAAGCATATCTGAGATGGAGTCATTGTTCCGCAGGAGGATAAAGAGCCGCAAATCCTGAGAAGATGGAAGAATGAGGAGTGAGGAGAGGAAGAGGTGCGAGAGGCTGCGAGGATACAAATCCCACCTGCCACGCCACAACGTTCACGGCTCATGCCAACGCTGGACTTTATGTTAGTCACACTGACGTGGCACAGTATAAATACTTCACATATCCATACATGCATAGATCATAAAAATGTTTTTTTTAATTTGACAATATTTGAGCATCAGCTCCCCCACATCAAGTTATACTCTTCTAACCTAAATGGACAATACTATTTTTCATGCTATCCCTAAAAGTGTGCATCTGCACAACAAGTAGGGTCAATATGCAAAGGAGACTTCAACAAGAATCCAACAACTGATGAAGGACAACTCACATGGCCTTTAGTCATCAAAGCTCAAAGGGGCAACTATAAAAACATGGTGGAACAACATGGCCGCCTCTGTACACAAGAGCTGCTGTTGTTGTGCACATAAAAACCATAAAAACCTAAACAACAAATCATGCAAATATATATAGATATATATGAACAACGTACATCTCGAGATCAAAGAACTAGAGTATAACCTCCGTGTAGCATCATATCAAACTCAGCATCATTGTCAATCATTAGTTTGCCTCTGTCCTCACAAGCCCCTCAAGCACACACACACACACACACACACACACACACACACACACACACACACTCTCTCTCTCTCTCTGCCTGGCACACTCATTCATCTCCTCTCTTGGAGAGCAGGAGGTTCTGGCAGCCTGTCGGCTCCACAGCTCCAAAGGCAGAGCTTATCTCCTTTCATAGATCACGTCTTTGTGCTGTGCCACTCTGCGAAGGAATGCCAGGTAGGGCTTTGTGACCCGGTGCAGGCCTGGTACTGTTCACCACCAACACCCCCCACCCACCCACCCACCCCCTGAGGCAGGCAGGCAGGCAGGCAGGCCTGTGGCTGGGCCCACACCCCCCCTCTGGCACTGAGAGTCACACTGGGCTAATTCACTTGGCGTCGGGTAACAGACATCTGTCACTCAGGATGCCCCCAGGGACTCACAGACAAGGCCTGATACAGGGCTGGGTGGGTGGGTGGGTGGTGGTGCATGGGGATGTGATGCACTGTGGAACAGGCACACACATACTTGCACATGCCCAACTGTAAACAAATGCACACACACACACACACACGTACGCACACACACGGGGGGGGGGGGGGGGGGCGGGGGGTGTAGTAGAAAAAGAAAGCAGCAAAATCCTTTGTGGCAAAATCACAAGAACTTTAAAAAAGACTTAAAGCAGATTCATGTCCTCCAACTGAATGGAGCCTCCTCCTCGGGGGGAGGTTTCTATGGCGACCGCCAGAGTGGCAGCGTGGTTCTGCTGAGGCGGTGCTGTACATGCTGTCCGAGGAGGAGCACAGGGCATTTGGGGAGATCAGGTTTCCCAACACCCCGCCCTCCCCCAGGGCCCATCCTGACTCCCCCCCCCACCCCCACTACGCTGCTGGCATTCACATGCTAATTCATCTCCATTGGTGATTACACTGCCTTTAAACCAACTGACAACTACAGCTGGAGTCAGGCTCCTAACGGCACATTGTGTGTTTGTGCGTCTGCACACACTCCCGACTCATTTGTTGACGCCGTTCTTAGTTTGATTCTCCCCATGCTCCATAAACTGGTGTTGATGGATGATGACACGTCGTCGGCGCGCAAACCCAAAACAGCCGCATGCACGCTCCTCCCATGCTGCTCCAGGCTGTGAAACAGTCCCACTCTAATAGCACTATGTAAATCAGCCAGCCCATAAAAATCAGTGTCAGCATTCAGCTGTGTACGTTGGCTGAGGAGACGAGCGCGCCACATGTCTCCACCAATACGCCCCAATGTGCTGCGGAGGATTGATGCTCAGTGGTGTGATACGTCTAATGAAATCATCATAAAGATGCCGCTCACAACATTAACTGCCGCCGCTGTAATAAAGGGCTGATCCGTTCAAATTGTTGCTCTGAGCCGTAACTCTATGGGATGGCGAGCAGAGTGAAGGATACAAGCTCTGGTAGAGCGTCAGACGGGACTTGATGGCTCTGCTGGCGTTGATGCAGGTGGCCCGCACCAGGCTGGGCAGCAGCGTCCCGGTGATGATGGCGCCATTAAACAGGGGTCCAAAGAAAGGAACCTAGAAAGATAGAAAAAAATGGAATGATTAATTAAACGATATTATTTCATTTGTCATCACAGAATTAATTTGCCCTCAGTGAGAAATCTTTGTTCCTCTTGGAGCCGTTTCTCCATCTGTTTGGTTCAAGGTTCAAGTTGAAATTGGATTTTGCCGAACTCTGCACGGCAACCACACATATCTAATGTGAATCAATGTAAGGTAAATGAAATTAAAATGACAATCAATAGCAAACAATGCCCTCATATTGAGCAACCGAACAAACACAATAGGGCCAATATCCATTTTAGTGACAGCCTGTGAGTGTGTGTGGGTCCACGCGTCTGTTCCTGCTTTTTGGACGGGGGCCCTTCATCACTGCAGCTCAATGGTCGTTGACCTGGAAGTTGACGTGAATGTCAAAGTCTCCTCCAAAAAAAGGTCCTGCTGTCTCCAACTTGGCAGTTCAGAGAGAATAATAACCACTCAAATGAAACAATAACTGGAATTTAAACAGGGGACGTTGCAGACTAATTAACTTAATCACATAATCAAAGCCGAGCCACTCTGAGGACGCAAGTGCCAAGAAGTCACGTTGCATGAAACAGGTAGAAATGTTTTTTTTTTAATCCAGTGTGAAAGAGTAAAGATCAAAAGAAAGAAAGATGCAACTTCACCTCTAGAGGTCACCAAATCTTACACTCTGCACCTTTAAGCATATAAAATATTTTTTTCAATATTCATTATGATACCACTGCACTGCGCTGTATTTCAATTCAATGTATGAACATGAAAAGTGAACTCTTATAAGTGTTTCCTGTTAAAGGCTGAGCTTCTGAGGCAGGGAGCTACTCACGCAGCAGCTAATGTGGCTAACTAACGTGCTAAGTCACAGCAGCTAACGTGGCAGTCAGTCACCGGGTGGTGCATTCTGGGATATGATGGACCGCGAAGTCCACATCGATTTGGTCTCCGTTTGCAGAGGTTTGAAGCGCAAATTCGAAGTGTCCCGTGGAATGGAGCGTTCTAGTGGCGCCGCTGTGACGTTATTGGCCTACAGATGCGCGCGGCCCCCGAAACGAGACACAGCCACAGACCCCTGACTCAATCACAGTGCATGTGTCTACAATCAGATAGAGATTGCACCAATTAGAACTGCATGGGAAAGGTGCCTGGAAAACGCCTTTGCCAATGAACACGTCACCACCGACTGAGCCTCGAAGAATAATCTGCTCTGGAGAGCTGATCCAAGATGGAGGTGTTTGGCTTCAGATGCTCCTAACATCTGTGAGGCCCAGCAGCGGCCGCGGTGCTGGTGGAAGTGTTCTGGTTGGCTTGGCTCCCTCAGGAGGGGAGAGGGATGGGGCAGCTTGCACTTATTGATCCAACCATGAATCTTACATCATATCAAAGGGCGCTTGAAGACGGGGCGTGGCCATCTGTCCCACAAGTTCTACTGGAAGTGGAAGTGGAGCTTTTAGCCGGATAATGATCCGACGCGGGCACAAAGGAACGGTTCATTCAAGACGGAACCCGGGGCTGTGGTGTGGCTGGTTGAAATATTCAAGCGTATTTGCACATTTCGAAGAAAAAGTAGTCATTTAGAATTTTAACTTAATACATATTTTAGAGAAAGACAGTGGTTATAGTAATATGTTATAATATAAGGACGTGAAGTGAATATGGGGCATAAACGATCAAAGCACACTCCCTCAGGACGCCTCATTTAGCTTTAGAGGTGATGATGACACCATCAATCTGTCATCAGTAAGATAACCATTACAGTGCTAATTATACAGGGTGTAGTTTGTCCTTGTCGGGGTTAAAGAAATAACTAATAAGCAAACGGGTAAAGCACTATAGAAAGCTCCTGGGTCCGACTTTGTTGTCATTGTTCAAACTGAGTAGAAGTAAGTATGTATCTATCAGCACTGTCTCTGGGTCAGCAAGGGACTATTTTGAGTTTTTACATATTCCATGTGTCAACAGTAAATGTCAATATTTTGCGAGAAAGTATATCCTCAAAAAAATAAATGAAGGAGCTCTCTCCGGCTCATTAGTTAAGTGTCAGTCAATATCTCTTTATAAGTTTGATATGATGTCAGGACAGCTATTGCTGCATAAAGATATTTTCAGGCTATTTTTTTAACAATATTTGAATATAAAAATAGCAGACTGTATGCCTTGTAAAAAAGGATTAAAACAGACAACATCATTTTGAGTCTGAATCTCAGAGGGAGAAATGTCTGTACCTCCACTGAGTGCAGCGTGTGTGCAGTAGTTTGGAGTATCCGAGATGAAAGGCAGCTAAAGGAAAGGCTGGTAACCATCTCTGAGAGCACATACCCACAGTGTGGGTCATAATGCAGCACTACTGTAAGAGCCTTCAGACTCCAACCACAACAGGAGAGTGAACCTATAGCAGAGGGGGGGGGGGGGTTAACCCACGGACAGACAGGAACTGAGCCCGCAGTGTGGGTCATAATGCAGCACTACTGTAAGAGCCTTCAGACTCCAACCACAACAGGAGAGTGAACCTACAGCAGAGGGGGGGGGGGTTAACCCACGGACAGACAGGAACTGAGCCCGCTCTGAAAATACCAATAGCAGCTTTGTTTCTTTTTAAGCCTGGAAAATAATCAAAGGACCAAACTCAGACAAATGTTGAAGCATCAACTCTCAAGCGTCACTTTTATCTACTTCCCTCTTGAGTCATTAAAAAATGTACGCTTCCCAAAAAACACTATAAAAACGTATTCATATTTTTTTCTGCTTTTTTTGTGTAAATGTCTTGACAACTTCAGCCCTGTTCAGATCTACCATGTATTCGATCATTTTGAGGGTTTTAACCGTTTAAATGCTAGTTTGATCACTATTTTCCATAAAACAAATGCATAAAACAGTTGTTTTTCATCGACAGCTAGTAATCAACTTGGCATTCAAAGGGTTAAAATCCTGGAAATGATAGAATGTTTGGTAGTTTTGAGCAAGGCTGAAGGGTTCAGGTGGTCTCCTCAAAATTTCAACATTTGGTAACAGAGAGAGACCATATTACAAAAAATGTGCCATTGGCACTAAAACAGACAAAATGATGGACAGATAAAGAGGTGAAATCTGCTCATCTGGACCAAAATGGTGGACCAACTTAATGCGTGAGGGTTCAGAGTCTCAGGTGTGTGTTACCTGTGGTTTCTTCATGATCTGGATGAAGTACATGTGGTTCTTCATGGGGTAGATGATGATCAGCACGTCCCCAAAGTCCGTGGGGATGATGCCCCGTCGGTAGTCCCTGGTGTGCTCCGACCACACGATGTGTACCTCGTCGTTCCCCAGGTGACGCAGCTGTCAATCAAAAACAATCCTTCTCATCAAGTCATTGTCATCACCACAGTGATACTGACAGGCACACAGGTTCAGTCAGCAGCGGTGTGGTGTCACCAAATCTATAACCTATATGTTACCTATGTTTACATACATGTCGGTGCAACATGGTGGCCTCTGTAGAAAGCACCTGCTCCATATTTACATTAAAGGTGCAGTGTGTGATATTTTGGTCATTATTTTCACCTCTAAAAAGATTACAAAACAATTACATTCTGACATTTTCATGAATGTATAAGCATCTAAATCTTTTTCCCTCATTACCCATAAATGAGCCCAATACTGTATATCTACATGAGGAGCGGATCCTCTCTACTGGGGCCGCCATGTTTTTACAGTTCTAAAAGTGGACGTACGAAACATCTTTTGAGTTTTAATGACAAATTAAATCTACCACACGTTCTCCTGCATGTTCAGGAGGGTGAGGTGATGGATACAACATGCAACTTCACCTCTTGAGGTCACCAAATCCTACACCTTTAACACTCAGTGGCCACTTTATTCGGTACATCTCTACAGTCAGTGCTGACATTATTTGAATGATTATTAAGCCAATTCTTGTTATAATTACATGCATGATCATTACTGCTGTTAGGGAGGATTTTGGTGTTTACATGCCAGTATGAAAATACCTGACACAAAACATACAATACTAGAAACATCTAAATATAGCACATATCATGAAATGGTCAATAAAATTATTTTAATTGTTACATTTGCATGTTGCAATTAAGGTGTACCTAACAAACTGATCACTGTGTGAGTGTGTGTGTGTGCGCGTGTGATTAGAATTGCAGCAGTATATGAAGTTATAGCAGAAATGCAGTGGGTGTGAGGTGGAGGTGAATGCTCACAGCTAAATCAGACAATGTTTGTAAACAATAGTTTAAATAAGGTCTCCTGGTCTTGACTCTTTTTATATCTTTTTTTCATTACAAATTCAAAATGCAAAATGCACAAAATTGAGCATTTAAAAAGCAAATAATTCAAATCCAATTAACCTTCTCCATCAGAGATAAAATTGCTTTCCATTTCCACTCGATTCGCAAACACAAATGAAACCGGGCCGGACAAGAAGAGACACTTTAATGACGGGAAATTGACTGAAGCTAGTTTTAAAATGGGCAAACAGCTTCCCTCCCCTTTTATTCCAAAGTAAAACAGGTGGGTGGCGGCTACATTATATTGTGTATTCTCTGGCA
The DNA here is from genome assembly GCA_016785325.1 of Chascanopsetta lugubris. NCBI lineage: Eukaryota > Metazoa > Chordata > Actinopteri > Pleuronectiformes > Bothidae > Chascanopsetta > Chascanopsetta lugubris. Next base: position 62,125 of record JAFBJT010111999.1, on the reverse strand, counting down.
AACTGTTTGTCACTCATTAGGTGCTGGAGGAGAGATGTGGCACCCGGCCGTCCCTCTCTCTCTCTCTCTCTCTCTCTCTCTCTCTCTCTCTTCTGTGCACCATCATGGACAATGAAACATGAGCCTCCACTTGGAGGAAAACATCTGCCAATGTACCACGGCCCTAATGAGCTATTAAGAAACATGCCCTTGCCACCAAAAATGCAATTAGCACATTCTATTATAAGCCCTTAATTATGGTAATACGCTAATCTTAAACAAATCCACGGCACGCTGATTAATGGAGTCTGTCTGTCCGAGGATCAGCAGGTACCAGCCGGGTCAGCCACGGGGACAATTTCACAGAAAATGTTGAATATGCATTTGTGGGAGACAATCGGGGCTGGGGTGTTAATTTGGGTTAAGATATTTGCATGTGGATGAGCAGCATCACAAGTTTAATGAGGATGCTTATGCTGGAGTCAATCACCTCCTATTTATTCCCTCTGTTAATCACGTCCAAATGTTTGAGACCGAGTTCTTGAATAAAATGTGATTCCAGTCAAAGGCTCTTGTCCAATTAGCCCTTTTTGACCTTCCCACCCAGTCAGTGGGCTCCACACACACACACACACACACACACACACACACACACACACACACACACTCACACACACACACAGAACACAAGAGGCTCCTTATAAAAACAACCTGCAGCAGACAGCACGGTGAAGCTGCAGCGCCTGAGGGTGAGAGTGAGAACTAAAGTGAGGCCGTCTATCCCCATCTCTCTCTCTCTCTCTCTCTCTCTCTCTCACACACACACACACACACACACACACACACACACACACACACACACACACTCTACAAGGCCTGACCCCAGCCCTGCAGGTCATTTCTGTAACCATATTACTGAAGCCAGCTGCTGCTGCTGCTGCTGCCTGAAAACCCACAATTGGATTGAGGAATTCATGGTTTTCCCTCTTTTCTTTTTGGTTTAGAGATTTTCTTTCTCTCTGCCCCCCCACCCCCACCCCCCCACCGTCTTCCTGCAGGCAATCTGCCCAGCGCGAGCCCCCTCCCTCCCCCTCCCTCCTCCTGTGGTCAGAGGCAGCAAAGAGGGTGACAGTCAGACTCAAAGTGTTATTCTTAAATTGACAGGGAAACATCCTACTTGAACACAGACAAAGGCTGCTTCTCATTCCAATTCCTCATCCCTCCTTCTCTCTCTCTCTCTCTCTCTCTCCCCCTCTCTCTGTCCACACCTGCCGTCCTCCATCCTCCTCTCTGAAGCATGTGTGCATGCAGCCAGTCAGCCAATTTCTGCCGGGGGCCCGTGGCTGGCGAGGAGCACCGTGCAAGGTGAGCGCGAGCAATTACAGAAAGTTCCAGGGAGAAATGAAAGGAATTTGAGTGGCAGCACACCCTGCTCCGGGCACGGCCACTCCACCGCTCCTCCACAAATGCTACATCTTTGCTCAGTGTGGCAAATACCTTTTTTAAAACACAGATCCGGGATGGGTTCGGATTGAATAAGGGATTGTTTGTGCAAAGAGGAAAGGGGAGGGGGGTGGTGTGGTGGAGCAGAGGGGGGGTGGGATATGAGTGGAGGCTGATGAATTTCCCTCCTCAGCAGGGCACTGCATGAGAAGATTGGCAGCGCGGGCAGGGGCCTCGCGGCTCATTTCTTCATGCTAACTGCTACGGCTACACTGCAGCTCCCAGTCCCGCTGCAGGACCCGATCGATCGCTCCCGCGGCGGCAGCAGGAATTGGATAAAAGGATCCTGCCGGCATCCGGCCGGCGCCTGCCCTCGCAGGGAGAGCTAATGGCTGAATCCAGGCCCTGGTCACAGCGCGCGGGGAGGGGGGCGGGGGCAAGCTGAATCACAGTCATTACCGCACTAGCACAAGCCCTCTCCTCACTCACGGCCCCGTTACTCACGACTCCTCAGGCCTGCCTGGCCAGGGTCTCTAATCAATGCCCGCACTCTGGAGTCACACCTCCTGATCACAGCTTAACACAGAGCTGAAGGCCACAACAACATTCTGCTATGGGCTGTAACCACTGTGGAGCCATTTCAGCGCATCGAGCGGGAAAGAGGTATTTTCTGTAACCAACGGGCTCATGGCTGTTTATTGATATAAAAAAAAAAAAACAAATAATCCAAATAAAAAAAAAACAGACTTGGACTGGAACACAGGGTCACCTGTCTGGGCCTGCCTCAGGATTCTACCTTTTTGGACCAATATTTTTCAACTTTACAGCTCAATCTAGGACAGACCATTGGAGCCCGACTGCCATCTCGCTACCTTTGGTTGCTCTTCCTTCTCCTTGAAACTCCCCTCCGCTTTACGACACGCTGTCAGATTTGGCGCAGTGGTTGCTAATGGGTTATCGTAAAGGAATGGAAGTCAGCTGAAGTTGCTGAATTTCCCAAGGGATTAAATAAAGTATTTCAATTCAATTCAATTCAGCTTCACCCCCCCCCCCCCATGGTTTAATTATTGGTTGAATGATATGGTTCCATGTTTACATTTAGAGGAAATTCGCTAAATTCTTTTAGCTAACAAATCCAAATTCAACAAGGTGTGGGGCCTTCTTATTGGACATCTACACAGCACAAATACCCAAGTCTTTTTTTTCCTTCATATTTACATTTTGTTTATTAATTATTTACTTATCTTTGTTGTTGTACTTGTCTTTTTTGTTTCTTTTCTCTTTGGTCTGTTTTGTACATGTCTTGTCTTAATGAAAACCTTGAAATAAAAAAAGAAATAAAAAAATATATATATATATATATGTAAAAAAAAAAGACTGACCCATTTCTATGTCACATAATTCTAGACCATCTCTGACAACATGTGAGGTTTTACCTTTTTGGTGAGACAGTCATCAGAGTCAGAGGGCATGCGCGTGGAGACATGGAAGATGGCTTCCACAGTGGAGGTAGCGTAGTACGGAGCCGTCACACCGGTGCTGCCGTTCCTCTGGAGGCCTCCCATGAAGCCGCAGTGGGTGGACAGGTCCACCTGGTCAACACATACACGGTTCAGAGGGTTGTTCATACTTTACAGAAACTGTTGTGTTGACTCCAGCTCGTCTTCACCTCCCATCCCAGTCCGGAGACAAAGTCCTCGTAGGCCTGGCTCCCGGCGCTGTTGGACAGGATGGAGCACTTGTCCTCTTGTCCCTCTCCGATGTAGAACACGGCGATCTTGTGCGTTTCTCGACTGCAGAGCACAAATACGGAGCAGAGGCTGTTGTTGAAAGGAGCAACCATTTGAAAAGCTTCTCACTGCTGCCAGCACTTCAGGAAAATATGCTTTGAAATGTGGATTCCGTGACTCAAAGCACTACGCTTTACTTACCAAGGTAAAGTGAGTCTAAATTTGGTTAAAAGGAAAATACAATAATATAATCCAAGCCCCCCCCCCCCCCAGCCCCTGGCTTTACTTCCTCTCTCCTCTCCTTTTTAACATGCTTGTCCACAAGTCCTCATTGCCTGACCGTTTGTATCCCTCTGGGAGAGCGGGGTCTAACTCCTGGGGGCATTCTTTAATAAGGCCCTGTCATTAACAATGTGTGGAAGACGTATTGATTGGACTGAGAGAGAGAAAGGTGGATGGAGAGCTGTGACCAGCAGGAGGTCACACAAATGAGAAAAACTACCGTTTGTCTCATAACAAGAGTCCATTTCATCTGTGTTTATATTTTTGAAGCGGCAGATCAAAACTGAAGTATATTTTAAAAATGAAATGCATGGACGTCACATTTTTTTTGAACTGGAGAAGATAACTCTTACTCTTAAAGGCTGCTTGAACATATATATTAGGAAATGGAAACCATTCCTGAATTACTTCAGATCTTGCCCTCTGACTAACCCCCCATTTTTATTTTTGTATGTTTATTTCATTTTAAGATTTTGGAATTTCTTACTTCCAATTCTCACTTAAACTATTACAAAACAATTGCATACTGACATATTCATGAATTTATAATCACCCTATGTTTTATTTATCTTTCATTACCCTTAAATGAGCCCATTAATGTATATTTACACAAGGAGCAGGTCCTCTCTATGGAGGCCGCCATGTTTTTACAGAAGCCCTGAGTGGACATACTAAACATCTTTGAGTGTTAATTCTCCTGCATGCTCAGAAGGGTGTGGGTGAGGTGATGGATACAACATGCAACTTCATCACTAGATGTCACCAAATCTTACACACTGCACCTTTAATCTATTTGGAATTTATACATTTTTGTATTCATTTTTCCTCTTTTTTTCTTTTCTTTTTGTACTGATTTGCTTATATATTGTTAACATCTAACATTTGCTACAGAGACTATGTTCATTGTCTGTCAGAAAAACAATGGGAATCTGTCTGTCTTTATGTAACTTTAAATTGTAATTGCCTCTTTTACCCAAATAAAAATACTGAAACAAAATAATAAATGCATGCTCTGCTATTCAACTTTGTTTGGAAAATATATTTTTAGAAGCATTACCATTGCCTGGAATCCAAGTTCTTCAGTTCTCTTAAGAGCTTTGAATTTTTCTTCAGCAGATGGAAACTTTTTCTGAAAAAAAGAAAAGTCATTAGACGGAGCATTTTCACACAAAAAATGAGAGAGACGCGGCGGCACTATGCTCCAGCAAACAGTGTTTTCATCTAAGTTGGGTTTGAGCACTCAGGATTAGCAGAGTGCAAAAAGCCACAGGTGCAAACAGCACCTTCTTCTTCTGGCTGTGTGCATGTTGCGCCATCACCATTAAGAGGTGTAAGCTTTTAATTTGCAGGGAGAAGCAGCAGAGATGAAGATACTAATGCAAACAGCTGGACGCTCTGAACCTGTGGAGAGGAGATTAAGATGCTGCTGTGAGCTTTTATCTTTGCTCTTTGAGTAACGAGATAACAGCGGAGTGACTTTGAGGACCAGGTGAGTGAAAAGGGTAGAGATGTGAAGTACCTTTAAAATGAGTGTTGTTTTATTTCAGTGTGGCCAAGCATCACCAAGCAAGGTGATCGACTATCTCTATTTTGCACAATTACAATTAAAATGTAACAATTCAAACATTTCAGAGACACTATGGTCATCCTCTTCAGGGCCCAAATGACTGGTGAACAAACAGGATCTAGGGAGGGGCGGGATTAAACCAACTAAAGGGTTAAGTGTTATGATTCATCCAAGCTGGGGCTGATGAAAAACGGCATCTTCGAAGTAGATGCAAATAAATTAGACTGGAAGTGAAAGAACACCTCTGCTCTGAGTGACAAAGATTCAACGATAGATGGACATCAATTCGAAGTTTACCTGCGGTCCCACGAGTTCATGCCGAGGTCGTTGAGCAGCAGCCTGCAGAAGTAGAAAGGAGCTTTGGGTTCCTGGTGGGAGGGTTCCCCCTGGCAGGCGGCCCGAAAGCTCACATCGGCGTCCCACCTCCTCACTTGCTCCTCCTCCTGCTGGGTCTGTCGGAGGATGGCCTCCAGGATGGCGCTCTCCTGCTCCACGTTCATACCGTGTGGCGAGGCGGCGGGCTGGTTGAGTCTGAGCTGAGGCTGGGTCAGACACTCGGGGCTGGTGTGGCCCAGGTCCTCCAACAGCTGGTCCAGGACGTCCATGTCCTCCTGGTCACAGCAGTCGGAGAAAGAGTCCGACACGGAGGGGTGGTTCTTGCGTGGGCCCCGTGATGGAGAGTGGTGCTGGTTCCTGCTGTGCTGAGTCACGGCGCTGGAGGAAAGGGGCGGGTCGCACGCAGTGAAGACCCCCACGTCCACCGACTCCTCGGGAGCCGTACAGTAGAGGATGGCGCCGTCCCACGAGTATTTCCCGGAGATGTCCCGCACGATGACTCGCACCTGGGAGGAGGAGTGCGGCGGCTGGCCCACCGTGGGCGTCTCAGCGGGGATCTGCAGGTAGGACACCAGCGTGCTGTCGTTGAAGACGAACAGCTGAAGGTTGGGACTCTTGAAGACCTCGGAGGAGAGCTCCGAGGACTCCACGTACGGGTTGTCGTGGTTTTCGCTCACGAGGCTGTGGAGGAGGGCGGGGCCGCCGCTGAGCGGGTGGTGGCCGAGGTGGTTCACCAGGTGAGTCATGACCATGCGGGCGGTGAGAGGGATCAGCTCCATGTTGCGCCGTCGCTTCTCTGAGGACAGATTCAGAGCAGGGTGATAAACAAACACTCGAAGGCGAGACGTGTGAGACGCGGCGAGAGGTGAGAGTTAGGTTGTGAGTAGAAGTGCACATGCAATTTTCTTTCGAACATATCCGACGGGGACTTTGTCAAAAGCTGTATATGTGTGTGCAGACATGCTGTCATCTCTGTTAGCTCTTCTTACACAAAGCCAAATCTCATTAATGAACACTAACACGAGGACTTTATTCATTTCTCACAAAGGCTCGGCCGACACGGGTCCGGGGAGGTGGCATCATGGAGAGACAACTTTGAAAAGCCCATTGAGTCTTTTTTACATCAAGCAAGCATGAAGACTAGCTGAGTGCTAATAAGAACCACCGTCTCTGCAGCCGCCTGAATAGAAATCTACTTAGCGGATTGCATTTATGTAAATGCAGAGAGTGAAAGGCATGCCATGCTTTATTCTGCAGGGATGTGGGAAAACAAGAAGATGCACTCCTGCATGGTGACAATGCTATCAATACCGTGATCCCTCCATCAAAGTGGAGAAAGCTCTTTAAAAAGCAGGCGGCCAAGCTGCATTAGAGATGCACCGGGCCTTTGATGTGACTTGATCAATATGAAGTGCATGAATATAACTAAGCCGGCACACTCTTTGGTTCGCCCCTTTAATAGTGTTTTGTTATTTTTTTTACTCAGACTCGGGTGCAGCTGTGTGACAGGAAGCGAAAAAGGTTGTGGTGACATTTTTCAGCCCAAATGCGACTGTGGAAAAATCTTACATTGTTTCAGTGGACATGTGCTGGGTGTGTTTGGGCTCTGAGGACTTTTCAGAAGTTGAGGACATGAGAGAGAGAGAGAGAGAGAGAAAGAGAGAGAGAGAGATAGAGAGAGAGAGAGAGAGAGAGAGAGAGAGAGACAGAGAGAGAGAGAGAGAGAGGGGAATACATTGCCTAATGGAATCACAAGGTCACAACAAAGAAGGAAAAAAAAAAATCACATTTTTATCAAAACCCTATAATGGGTCTTCTCTCTGGGGCTGAGCACTAATGCGAACATTCCATTCCCTGTGATGGTTGATTTCCTTTTCATACTTTTAATAAGATATTGACATTTAATGGACAGCCTCCAAATGGACGGTCTACTTTAGAGTTGGTGGTTCCTTTAATCTTTCCAGGATTCTTTCGGTGGGAGAACAAACTACACGTCTGTGGTTCTATAAGAAGTGAATTATGGAGGTGAATGAAGGAGTGTGATGGAGACGGTGGCAGCTGAGACCTTTGAGTGGCAGTATTTCCTCTGTCATGCACCTACAGCACAAACGCATACATCATAAAAGTACACAGTATGTACCATAGGCAGGTGTACCATCACGTTGCGTAATCCACCTGTTATGTGAGGAGGCATCAGGGTGACTCCGATCATTCAGTATGGACAGCTGTGACATACCACACGCTCTTATAATAATATATAATAACGGCATTTAAAAAAAAATCATTTAGATACTGAAGCAACTCTTTTTTTCTGTCTTACTCTTTATCCAATATGTTAAATCATAATTACATAATTCATGACACACTTGTGTAAAGACCCATCCGTAGTGAAGACCTGCACCATCAAAATATAGCACTCACAGTTAGATAATGCATGACTCAGCATAATTGCCTTCTTCACTCGACTGATTCCAGGGGGCACATGTTGTAAGTTCTCGATGCTCACCTTCAGCCACAGTGAGCAGGTTGCCCAGGTCAGTAGTGGTGGACTGGGAGGGCGGGGGCTCGAAGCTCCGGACCTGACCCAGCATGAGGTCATAGTCTGTGGACAGGTCGGACAGGCTGAGGAGGTAGTGGCTCTGCTGGGTGTGCAGGGTGGAGCCGGACACGCAGCAGTGCAGCACCTGAGGAGAGGAGGAGAGGAGAGGAGGGGGAGGAGCCAGTGATCAGATAAAGTGGGCCTGGCTCGTGACAGCACTTTGATGAGACTCTTGTCAGGTTGGATTGGATCGGACGATGCACAGTGACACTCCTGCAGGTCTGTTTCGCACCCACATGATCCAGGAGAGGAGGCTCGGAGCGCCTACGCCGACGGCCAACCTCCGGTGCAGACGGATGAAGCACGAGAGGATGGGAAAAAAACGTGCAGTTCACAGGGTGACCACTGGGGGCTGACTAAAAAGGGGAGCAAATCCCCATAGACTCCCATGTTAAAATGACCAACTTCGGAGGTGATGTTCAAAGTCTGGTACAAACTTCAGTTTTGGTCTCAATCAGACACATGTGTTACCATGACAACCATTTTTTTCTAACTCACTTACTCTATTAATCGACGTTTGAAATGACACATAATTAAGGTTGTGGTCTCTTGACTGACATCTGGTATGAGGTGACGGCCACGACCCGACCCACAGCTCTGTGCGCGTTCCGCCTCTTTGCCCGTTTTTTGGATGAACCAGGAAGTAGGAGGAGTTAGGATTCGCCAAGATGGCGCCAAGGGACACGCCCACAATTTGCCACAAAACCACTCCGCTGAAACCACCGTCACGGACGCTATGTCCGTCTTTACATGCAGTCTATGGTCTCCGCTCCATTTACATCACAAGCCATGGTGGCAGGGAGGAGAGAGGGAGAGAAAGGAGGGTCTTTGCTGCCACTAATCCATTTCTCCTGTGATGTGTGAGTGTATCGATCTACATAACAGATGGCGGAGCATCCGTTGGCAGGGGTAGATAAGACGCACTGGGGCAGTTGATTACAGCCATTGGACAGGTTTACACTGTTTGATTTAATTAAGACTTGTGTTCATCTCCCGGCGCAGACATACATTCTGAGCTACACGTACATACGCGTGCAAGAATACAAACACACCTGTACACTGTGTGGAGATAGCGTGGAGCGAGTGAGGGAAGGGAGGGGGTGGGGGTGGGGGTGGGAGGGGGGGATGGTTGAAGCATATGCCTAATGTATGTAAATGAAAAGGGGGCCCCCTCTCTTTCAGAGTGGAGCAACTTGGGTAAAGCCATGCAAAGGATAATCCCATTCAGTGCACACACACATACGCTAACACTTGGCTGAGAGGAGGCTCAGAGCGGCTGGGCCGGGCCCTGCCATCTGAAACTGTATTGTGTGCGGCAATGTAGACAGTATGTGCATGATTCCACTGAGCAGGGGTGGGTTGGGGTGTGTTGGGGTGTGGTGGGGTGGGGTGGGGGGATTTGAGGCTTGATGCTGAAAAGACCTGAACCAAACAGCTGCTACACCAAAGCCCCAAAGAGCTTCCTCTTGAGAGAGAGAGAGAGGGGGGGAGAGAGAGAGAGAGAGAGAGAGAGCGCGCGAGAGCGAGCGAGCACGGCTGTGCTTGACAACTAAGTGACTGTGATTCGCATAGCAACAGTTCCTGGAAGGAGACACACAACCAAACAGGCTCAGTGTAGTTAGAGGGGGCACACACTGTATGGATACATGAGTATGTACACACACAAATCCAATAATACAAACAGAGGCGTACAGGTGAACACACACACACACACACACACACACACACACAGACGTGCACACAAACACACACACGTGTGTGTGTTTGTATTCACACACACACACACACTCACATAAACACACACACATGAAGTGGTGCAGGTGGCTGCAGAGGCAGAGAGAACAGATGGAACACAACTCCACTGAGCCAATGAGGTTTGAACAGAGAAAAACCTTATCATCAAAGCGTAGATTCAATAAAATGAGTCGAAAACATCGAAAATATAAGACTGTGATTAAAAGAAGGTGCAGCATGGAAATGAGAAGAGGACCTGCTTGGTATAGAGCGTAATTAACATGTGTGCGCATATAAAATATAAATATGTATAGATTTCAAGTTATGATATGGCCTTAATTATGTTGCACCCCGTGATGCCTTCCTTAATATATTGTTTCAAAAGAAACCCCTGGGCCTCTTAAGCCTTTTGTGCGCTGATAGACAACCAATCAGGCCTAATTGTCTTTGCTTTCACAGCAGCTGCAGTGGCTCTCATATGAAGACATATTCCATTCAGACCTGCAGGACAAGCGTTTATAGCCCGGGCTTATCAAGTGCACAAAGGCTCCTGTTTGAATAATTGGACCATTTCTTATCAGGGGTGACATCCTTACAAAGATCTGCCGTTGACCGCATCTGCCCAGACAGGAGGGGATGAATAATACCTCATTCACTGGAGCCTTAAGCTCGGCCCTCGTCCTCCGGGTCAGGCCATAAAATAAAAGGTTAGGAGACAAATAGAGAGAAATACATTCAGGGCTGAATGTTTTGCCTGTTTTAAACAAATGGGCTACACGCTAGCACAAAGCCAGGAGCGAGGATATGATGAATGCCAAGTGCAGGCATCGGCGTTGGTGTTGGTGTGGTCCTGCGTGCGGCTCTGCCACTGTGATGTTAAATGAGCCGTAGTCATGAGGTCACTGTGGAGGTGAGTTTAAGGGGGGGGGGGGGGGGGGGGGGGGGGGGGGGGGGGGGGGGGGGGGGGGGGGGGGGGGTGTCACAGCTGAAGTTGTTGTGTCTGGGGGCAACAGATGACGTGTATTTCAGAGGGTAACAGGAAAGTTTGAAATATAATTTTTCCCATTATATTAAAGGTGTAGTGTGTAAGATTTCAGTCATTTTTTGGTCAGTTCTGAAAAGACTACAAAAAAATTACATCCTGATATTTGCATGAATTTCTAATCACCGAAATGTTTTATTTTTGTTTCCATTGTCCTTAAATGAGCCCTCTAATATATATTTACACGAGGAGTGGGTGCTCTCTACGGGGGCCGCCATGTTTTTACAGTAGCCCAGAGTGGACATACTAAACATCATCTGAGTTTTAATGACAACAGAAGTCGACCATAGGTTCTCCGACATGCTCAGAAGGGTGAGGGTGAGGGGATGGATGCTACGTGCAACTTCACCTCTAGATGTCACCAAATCTTACACACTGTGTCTTAAAATATTAAAGAAATCAGAAATAAAAATCAACATAAAACTAGCAGCTTTGAACACTTCTACTCTGCTCAGAACTGTAATGAAGTAACTGGTACGTCTTTGTACATATTGTACTGCATGATCTAGTAAATGCAAAGGTGTCCATGCTACCTGATAGCACATATGAATAAATAGAAGAACAATAGAAATAAAAATAATGTATGTATGTATAACGGAAAAACTATGATGTAGGTGATGATGTCTACATGGCAAAACAACAAGACTCTATGGGCAGATTCAGAGGGAGGTTGCCAGGACGACAGCAGCAGTGGAATTTATACATCATATCCTGCCTCCTGCTGCCCTTCTCCTTTGATCATCTTGAACATCTCTTGTCTAAATATCACAACAGCAGCAGCAGCAGCAGCAGCAGCAGCAGCAGCAGACTCTCTAGCTTAATTGTGGCTGCTGTGATGGAGCCTGAGCTGAGAACCTCTCACGGCATCAGGCACGTGTTTTGGGGTCGCGTGACACACTGAGGGGTCTGGGCGGGGGCCCCAGATTATAAAGAGACATGGGGCAGTTGAGCCTTGTGGTCTCTCAAGTCAGCAATGACGGGCATTAACTTTAAATAAGTCATTATGGTTACTAGTTACTTTTCCCAAAAAGTAAGATAGATACTAGAAGATACTAGATAGCAGGGAAAATAACTATGGCTTTCCTTAGCCAATCATCATCACCCATAGGCTCGTCTCCGCCCCCCTCACCGAGGGGAAGACAAACATAGCAGCAGCTTGTGATACTGGTGAAAACCGCTTCGATGAGCTTGGTTAAAAGTATCATTTTATCATCAGTGATGGTAACAGTGTTGTAACCACGGAAACAGGAAGTAATCTGATTACTGAAAAAGGCCGTTTGTTTGTAAACACGACGGGGACTCACCCTGTAGATGTAGTCCAGCAGCGGGGCCTGGTGGGACGTGGTGGAGGTGATGGGTTCCAGCAGGAGACTCAGAGGTATGGACATGCACCAGTCCAACAAGCACAGCAGCAGCGACACCATCAGCTGAGGAGGAGGGGGAGGTCATTAGTGATTTAAAGGTGCAGTGTGTACGAAAAGGACACATTTAAGGGTAATAGGTCGACAATATTACATACAGGTGATTATTCATTCTTGAAAATGTCGGTATGTAATTGCTGTGTATTCTTTTTTATTTTATTTATTTATTTATTTTTAGAAGTGGCCAAAATGACGGAAATTGTACACACTGCACCATTAATAAGTGATTTCATATCAAAACCATTAAAAGTGTCATATCAACACAGCTACCACGCGTAACTGAGGTGAGCCACAGACAGAAGATGCAGGGATGAGGGGAGGTGAAGGGGAAGAGAAGGAGAGAACAAAGCACTTCAGTGGCTGCATTCCTCTGCAAATGCACCATTCCAGCATGATAGATCAAGGGCCTTTAGATCTCAGCCATTTCATGTCCCCTCCTTTCCAACATGTACCTTTTTGTCCGCCTCCACTGTTGAGTGCTCCGCGCTCGGCAACAAAAAGGCTATTGTGGCCACAAAGATCTGTGTTGGGAGAAAACAAGGAGAAAGATAATTGGATGACACACGTCCTATTCATCAGCTGAGTCAGGGCGCCGTGCTCAAATGGATGTGATAGCACAGGATGAAGAGGAGGAGGAGGAGGAGGAGGAGGAGGGTGTGTTTGCATGAGAAGACTTTTATTTCAAAGTTAAAGTGACTTGAAATGAATTTCTCTGAAGGCATCACTGTGTGTGTGTGTGTGTGTGTGTGTGTGTGTGTGTGTGTGTGTGTGTGTTAAAGTTACCTCTATGATCTTCTTGGGCAGACTGGATTCGAACCTCTTGAGTTGTTCCCAATGAGAAATGAGCAGCTGAAAGACGTCGCAGGCGACCTGAGCCACGGCTTTGTTCCCAAACTAGATGAAGGAAGAGGAGAACCGTTATTTCTTGATATTATTGATATCAGTGTTATTCCTTTACATTTCTGGAGGCTGAGCACTTTGCTTGCGGAACAACACTCCAATCAAAAGCGTATTATGGTTTGTAGCTGATAGAGAGTCATACTAAATTAAAACCTGCTGTGGTCACTGGACACAATCAGGTTTGCTTTGTTTGTTGTTTCGCCCGTGATGAGATTTCCGAAAAGGAGCAGTGTGTAACATTGTTCGGCAATATTTTTTCTTCTACCAATGGAAGTGACAAAAATGAACCCGATCTTAAGCTTAACCCCGGCCCTTTAACCCTAAAGGGGTTCCTGATCCAGCTCTCACAGACAGATTCTGATATCCATGGTTTTGCAGCATGTTAAAGGAGCAGTGTGTTAGATTTGGTGACATCCAGAGGGGAAGTTGCGTGTTGTATCCATCACCTCACCCTCACCCTCCTGAACATGCAGGAGAACCTGTGGTCGACTTCAGTTCTCATTCAAACTAAAAAGATGTTTCGTACGTCCACACTTACTACTGTAAAAACATAGAGGGGACCCGCTCCTCATATAAATATACATTAATGGGCTCATTTCAGGGTGATGGAAATAAAATAAAACATTAAAACATCATACATTCGTGAAAATATCACTATGAAATTGTTTAATAATATTTTTTAGAAGTGACAAGAATGACCCAAATCTTAAAGGAGTCTCGTAATACTTACTCCTGGCCTGTAATGGTTGGTGGGTATTCTGTGTATGTAAGGTGTTTCGATGCCTGATCCTCCATTTTATTTCTAGTCCTAGTTCCCTCACCACGTGATTATATACTCTCACAAACAGCAGAATGTCTTACGTAGTTGACCTTTAAAGGTGCAGTGTGTACGATTTTGGTCATTTTTTTGTCACTTCTATAACAATTCTAAAACGATTACATACTGACATTTTCATGAATTGATCATCACCTACATGTATTATTTTTGTCCTATTCCCCTAAAATGAGCCCATTAATATACATTTACATGAGGTGGGGGGGTCCTCTCTATGGGGGCCGCCATGTTTTTACAGTAGCCCCTGAGTGGGCAGTCTTTTGAGTTTTAACAACGCTTGAAGTCGACCACAGGTTCTCCTGCATGTTCAGAAGGTTGAGGGTGAGGTGATGGATACAACATGCAACTTCACCTCTAGATGCCACCAAATCTTACACACTGGCGCATGTTGCTCAATAGCGAGCCAGTGAATGTGTCAATCAATCAACCCATCAATTAACATTTAATTTAAATTGATTTAAATAAAAAGAACTAATGTTGATGTCGTTAACCCAGTTCCACACGTGGACACAAATGTACAAAAGGTCTGGACATGACATGGAACATTTATCACTTCCTGATTTGCAGAATTGAACGATATTACATTTATCTTTCTCTTTCTGAGGAGAGCGGCTCTTGTCATTTGTGAGGATCTTTTATCCCGACATTGAATTTAGGTCACCTTAAAAACCTAAATCCTAAAAAGCCAGATGGAAATTGCCCGTGGAGATGAGCAGGAAAAGTTTGGGCTGTGATAAAATTCAGGGTAATTTACCTTAGATTTAGCTTTTCACTTACTGAGCAGATAATCAGCATAATTTCATCCCCACTTCAAACCACGGCTCATTTTCTTCAGACTCATCGCGGCGAAGAATCGAGGCAGTGACAATTTTCTTTCAGATGTTGATTTCTTCAGTGATTTGAAATTCTTTGTGGGGAAATAGAATTTCCCATTTCTTCCAGCTGAATGCCTCTCAACATGTAACAAGGGCAGACAATGTGGGGAGTGCAGAAATGGCCAAACACAAAAAGGGGCCCTGAGAGTTCAGCACCTGCTTTTAGAAAAGAGACTCTCAGTGCCACTCTTCCCCCTGGATCCCCCACCCAGCCCATACCCTCTATTTTGGAGCTGGCTGTGTCTGTGTGTCAAGTTGTACAGGGGAGTGATTACTGCTCCATTAGAGAGAGGGGGGTGGGGGGTGGGGGGAGGGCTGCTTGAGCAGGAAGCTGCGAGATGTAGCTGCTTAAATTGGCCCACATCTACCGAGAGCGAGCCGCCTGGAAATTACGCCGACGCCCCGAAACCCCTTTTTCCACGAGAGAGGGGGAAAAAAAAGAGAGGAAAAGAAGCGGCGCTGGTCGTCTGCATCTCTTCACTCAGGCTCGTCCTCGTCCTCACACCCTCCCTCCCTCAGCCGGTGATGGACACATTGTTTTGCACCCAAACCCTCTCACGCAATCAACCATCATCTCTGTTAGAGCCAGTATCAGACTGTGATGACATCCAGCCTCCCAGCCCCTGTCATTTAAAGGTGCAGTGTGGAGGGTTCAGTGAAATCCACCTCACCCTTCCATCACAGCATGTTGGAGAAGCTACGGCGACCTCGCTATTACAACTCAGCGGGATTTCATTGGTCCATCCTGGGTTACCATAACAATGTGTTGTTGGTTTGCAACATAGCAGCAGATGACGAGCTCCCGGAAATATCAAAGGTGCAGTGTGTAAGATGTGGTGACCTCTGGAGGTGAAGCTGCGTGTTGCATCCATCACCTCACCCTCAACCTTCGGAACAAGCAGGAGGACCTATGGTCGACTTCAGTTGTTATTAAAACTCAAAAGATGTGTAGTATGTCCACTCTGAGCCACTGTAAAAACATGGCGGCCCCCATAGAGAGGACACTCTCCTCGTGTAAATATACATTAATGGGCTCATTTTAGGGTAATGGGAAAAAAATAAGACATTTAAGTGATTACAAATTCATGAAAATGTCAGTATATAAATATTTTGTGACAAAAATGATCTTGCAAAGTGATCTTACACACTGCAGCTTTAAATGAGTTTACATTCACCTAAATGTAAGCACTGAACTTACAAAGATAACTTAATTTGCAGGTGTTCCCAGTCACACATGAGATACTAACTTTTAGCTTGTGTCAAGCAGCAACCTGCAGTTCACAGAGTGGCCACATGAGGATGGCTCCAAAAATGTCAATCCCCACAGACTCCCATAAAAAATGAACCAGGAAGTTGGACGTCCATCATTACAAACAGTCTACTGTAACAATGGATATGTTGTATGACTCACTGACCTTTAGTGTTACGGCCAAAACATTGATGGCATCTTTGACCTGCAGGTGAACGTTGTCCTGTGACAGCTCCTCACACACCCACAGCCCCAGACTGCACACAGCGATGCACCTGCAGGACACAAGCAGAGAGGATGGAACATTTAAAGGTGCAGTGTGTACGACATTTTTGTCAAAACAATGACATAAGGACATTTTTATGAATTTATACTTTACCTAAATTAAAAAGTATTTCTTTAAACATAGCCTTAAATGAGCCCATTAATGTGTATTTACATGGGAAGCGGGTCCTCTCTAAGCGGGCCGCCATGTTCTTACAGTAGTAAAAGTGGACGTACGAAACATCTTTTAAGTGTTAATGACAACTGAAGTCGACCATAGGTTCTCCTGCATGTTCAGATAGGTGAGGTTGAGGTGATGCAACATGCAACTCCACCTTTAAATGTCACCAAATTGTACACACCGCACCTTTAAATCGACTGGTTGACGTGTAAATAAGACAAAACATGTTTTTTTTACCTGTTCTATAAAGGAAAAGTAAGATTAAATGACGTGTGTTGTGATCTGGTGCAAAACAGAAAAATAATGTATTTCATTAACTTGATCTTCCAGGAAGGGGGCAGTTGGTGCCCTTTGGGGGGGGGGGGCGCCCCCTAATAGAATGGTAAGGAAAACACTGGACATTACCTGGCTCCTTCACAGGGTTCCTTTGTGGCCATTTCCAGCAGAATGTTGACCAGGTAGTCCTGGAGGACAGAGTTGAAAAGAAATAAAAGTGCGTTACTGATGTGCATAGCAGAGACACGTGTTGTGTTCAGGCTGACACTTTGAGTACCCGTTTACCTTGATGTCCTCGTTTCCGAGGAGGATCTCCTCAGATCCAGGCACGTGTTGCAGAACGGGAATCTGCAGGTAGAGGTTGGGGAAACACACCAGAGAGCCCAGCACCGTCTGAGCCTCCATCCTCGGAGCCTGTGGGAGATGAGGAGGAGCAAAAAAAAAAAAAAAGAATGCATGCGATCATTGATGTACGCAAAGCAGCCTCTTCCTGGAAACAGAGAGCATTCCATCTGGGGAAGAAGGATTGGAATTCATTTTGTCTTTATTCATGATTCAGCTGCAGAATGGTGGTGAGGCGTGGGAGGCAGAGGACAAACAACACCACTGATTAGATGCATGATGGATGCTGCTCTGCTGCTGCTCCCTGTACATGTGGCTGCACCTGATGAGTCGCTGTATGGATAATGAATCCATACAGGGAGATAGGGAATCATCTGACAGACACATGCCCCTGCAGTGCTGCATTGATTAAAAAGATAACAAACATTAATCTGATCATGTTTGGGTTTAAAACAGTGGTTCTTTTGTTGATACATGCTCACGCTCACCCACATGTTCCGGTGCGCTCAGGAGTAATGAGCACAATTATGTAGACGACTATTTATAGCTGCATGTTAAGAGAGGATTGTTTTAAATGTGCAACAACAATAAACTAGACTACTAAGGTAGTTGGAAATCAGATAAAATAAGATGTGATTTGATACAATACAATACGATTAGATGAGATTAGATGCAGGCAAAGAAGCAACAAGATCATTCACATACTTTGTTTGAATAAAGTTTAAAAAAATGATATACAGATTAAATAGAGTAAAAAATAAGCACTTTGATTGCATGTAAACAACTCCCCTCAAATGTTTGAATGAGCATATTAGAATCACTAATTATAGAGACTCAATAATCTGTCATATTCATCATAAATGATCTTTTTTTTTAAGGATTGTTCTTTATTTATTCATCAGGTGTGAGAGCGCAGAGAGTGTGAGAGAGCGAGTGAGTGGTTCTACCTCTGGGGAACCTGAGCTGAGAACACAGGCAGCAGCAGTGATGTAGTCTCCAATCAGCATGGTGAAGCCCGGCAGACCCAGGTAGAAGAAGCGCGGGGAGCAGGAGCGGATGATGGTGTTCAGGACGTCCTGGGGACAGAAACACACAACGGTCCCGTTCATACATCTCCCGCACCTTTAATGCCACGCGGGATTTCATTGTGGGAGAGGACGGAGGGGAAACCGAAACACTCAAATGAGCAACATGTCAAGAGACGTGGCATCAACAGGTTAAAGTGCGCCGAGGAGGGTGAGGCTCTCGCGGAACACGTCGCTGAAGAAAAGAGGACGGAGGCAGCAGATGGAGACGAGAGGCAGAACAAAAGACCCCAACTTTCGCGAGTCACATGTAAATACACGCACCAACACAACCTGTAATTAAAGCCGGAGACGAGGTATTGTTTCGCCGAGGCTCAGGCGGCGGCTCGGTGGCAGATGGGTGCTCTTTCAAACATTGACATATGCTGGACTGCGCTCACACTGCTCAAGTATGTACACTGTAATAGCCATGCGTGTAAAAGGCTTTTAAACAGGTCTGCCACGCTATGTTTAGAGAGGGATGCTGCTGCTGCACCACCAGCAGCAGCAGCAGCAGCAGCAGCAGCAGCAGCAGAAGCAGGGAGGTTAATTCTACAAACAAACAAACACAAGAACACAATCCAGGTGTTATAAGAACTCATGGTTGAGGAGGACAGAGAGGTGGTTCTGTCTCTTATCACAGATGTGTGTGTATGTGTGTGTGTGTGTGTGTGTGTACAAAGCCAAGGTCCATTCTGGAAACACCTGCCTCCTCCACCATAAACCTGTGTCAATCCCACAGTTCAAACATTTCTGAAAGGACACCTCAGCAAACACACACACACTCTCCCTCTCTTGGTCACAGACATACACGCGCAGTGGCCCCGCTCCCTCCTCCCTCACCCCCCCCCCCCCCCCCCCCCATCTGTGATGTTAATCACCTGAAGCTTTTGGGAAAATAGGGGAAAGCAGGTGAACAAAAGAGGAAGAGAACAAACAGGCTGAAGCAATAAACAACGAGTCAAAGCAACAAGACGCTGGCAGATTTGGAAAATTGACGGGGAGAGCTTGAGGGTGGAGGAGCCATTTTACCCTCAATCTGCTGGTAATTGACCTCTGAAGCAGAATGCGCCGTGTAGTCAGCGGTAATTAGCATGTAACAAACTGTTGCCTGATTGCCTGAAAAAAGCGTTTTAGAGGGAGCCATAAATGTACAATGCAAAGTGTTTTTTTCTCTATTGTATGTGTAAGTAGAGGGAAGCCTGATTCGAGGCGAGTGTGTGTGTGTGTGTGTGCGTGTGTGTTTGTGTGTGTGTGTATAGAAATGGGAGTTCAGCTCTGCATGAGGCTGTGTGTTGTTTGTGTTGACCACAGCATCAACAAAAGGTCTATTAACCCATAGATGCTCCTTTAAAAAGGTGACGTGATTACGCCTTGGATGCAAAAACATGCTCATATAAAAACAAGCTTTAAAAATGATATAAAGATTTATTTTTTTCCAAATGTTATTCTTTATTCGATAAAACTTTTAACCCTTCAATTGTCATGTTTTTGCACTGATGTACCTCCATTTTAAAAAGACACAATAACTGATTATTTTCAATTTACTTCATGCAAACTGGATTTTTTGGGGGTTTGATTATTGAAGCTTGGTGTATGTGACAGATTAGCACCATGTCAATTACTCACTTTATTAAGCCTTCGACACAAAACTGTGCTCATAGAAAATCAAGCTTTAAAAAAATCTATTCAGAATTATTTTATTTATTTTGTTCATTTCCTAAACCAGCTTTAGTTCTAATCATACATTTCAAATACTCGTACATTTATAAACTTTTAACCCTGTAAAATGAAATGCATACTTTACGGTCTGAAAGCCTAAAGACTGACCGTCTAAGTGTAAATACATATGAAGTGAAGGCTGTAGCAGCCCAATTCATGTAGGAATTAGTAAAGTACAAGTAGTATTTTCTCCATTTGCCATATATGGTCAAAATGGCGTCATCGGGAAGAAAATCTCTCAGACCACAAACTTAAAGCCCCGAGCCTCAAATGAGATGAAGAAATGAACAGATGCATGTTTTATACTGTCTTTTTGAGCAGAAAACCCAAAAATAGTGATTTGAATGGGTTTCAATGGGCACCTTTTTGTGTGTATGTGTAAAAATGGTAGTTTTGGGGTTCACATTGTTTGCGATAGGCTAAAAATAACAAATACATGAAAAAAAAATTCACAACACTCAAAAATCTCGACCTTGTATAAATCCTGAACAATATAGATGAGAGAAATGACTAAACTATGCAAGAAATAAAAAGCAAAGAACACAAAATAGTGTCTAGGTGCATTAATACACAGAAACCTACTGAGGCCTTTCCATTTAGCCTCTTGTCCCACAGGTGACCCCGAGCTAACACTTACATCACTCATTCACTATATGAGAATGTGGGTTTCCCCTCACATCACTATAAAGGTGAGAGGTTTAATAATTAGCCATGTTAGGGTCATTCAGTTTTTCTGGCCTCGCATAATCTATAGTTTCTCTCTTTATTTACAAAAGTAGAGGAAGTAAGGAACAACAGTTGGGCCTATATTTTAAAGGTACACTGTGTAGAATAGCGTTTCCCCCAGGTTTACAGCCTGGGGGGGGGGGGGGGACAGAAAT
>JAFBJT010111999.1:23882-41369 GCA_016785325.1 Chascanopsetta lugubris | reverse complement strand
CCGGGGGGGGGGGGGGGTGACAGAAATGACATGTTGACGTGTAAATAAGATAAACAACCAAAGGCGTTTTAGTTTGTTTGATGAAAGAACAGTGTAGACCTGTTTTAAAGGAAGTTAAATGACTGTGATCTGGTGCTGTATAGAAAACCAAATCAAACAGAATTGACTTGATCTTGGGAGGGGGGGTCTTTAGTATTGCTATAACACAGAATTATGTGCTTACATAAAACATATGCAAATGCATATACAGTGATTGTAACTTGAATAAAATCATAATCAACTATGGACACAGTTATTTTAGAATATCTACTTCAAGATGAATGAAAATGAGTCTGACACCCCTGATGCAGGAGAACCGGTGGTGGCCTTCAATTATTATTATAAATCAGAAAAGGTTTTGGTTGTTCATTTTGGGCGACCGTGTAAAACGGCGGAGAGACATGGCCGCCTGTGTAGAAAGGATCTGCTTCTGATGCTCATTCCGAGGTGAAGTACTCAAACAAACATTGATTTAAAGGTGCAGTGTGTACGATTTTGGTCAATTTTTGAATTACAAAACATTTGTATTTAGACATTTTTACAAATGTATGACCATCCCAATGTATGACTTGCTTTTCATCATCTAAATTTACAACAAGAGCGGGTCCACCCTATGGAGGCCACCATGTTTTTACAGTGGTGACACATTTGGTGACATCTAGAGGTGAAGTTGCATGTTAAATCCATCACCTCACCCTCACCCTTCTGAACATGCAGGAGAACCTATGGTCGACTTCAGTTGTCATTAAAACTCAAAAGATGTTTAGTGCGTCCACTGAGGGCTACTGTAAAAACATGGCGGCCTCCGTAGAGAGGACCCATTCCGCAGGTCAAATGTATCATCTAATATAAAGGTATTGGAAGAAAAATAACACAATTTGGTGATTATACGTTAAAATGTCAGTGTGTAATTGCTTTGTAATATTTTTTAAGAGTGACAAAAAATGACAGAAATCTTGCACACTGCACCTTGAAGCTTTTAAAAATACACAACTGACTCCTCTCACCCCTCCCATTGGCTCCCCCGTCATTTAACCACGCCCCCAAATCCCCTGAGTGTACCCTGACTGGAAAACTGCTAGAACTGCAGCAATCTGTCTCTGTGGCTGAGGACTCCAGTTACACACAACCCGAGCATGGGCAGGTCCAACAGCTGGAGACGGGTTCGTTAGGTACAGTCTGCAGGAACAGTACATACGTGACTCTGCTCATCAGCGGACGGATGAATCAGTTATGTGTTTGTACCTCAGTTGACAGCTGAGGTCCAGAGAGCAGAGCCATTAGACAGGTGACCACCATTGTGTGTCCATGTCTTCATGAGAGCAGTGACCAGAGACACAACCAGGACAATAGCCCTGACCCTGGCCAACCAGTCAGAGGATGACAAAAGCCAACGCTTCTCATTGTTCATGTATTCGTGGAGTTTATGCTGAGTTTACAACTTATGCTGGAGAGAGTCACTGATGGGACGGACCCGGTCCACCTCCTTCACAAGGATTAAAGACAAAATAAAAGCGACATTATTTCATTTCTACTTTCGTCGATTCTCATGACGAGTTAAATTAAAGGTGCAGTGTGTAAGATTTAGTGACATTTTTCACTTTGATTACTGTTATAAAAAAATTACATAGTGACATTTTCATGAATTTATAATCACCTAAATGTAAATAATGTTTCCCATTACCCTTAAATGAGCGGGTCCTCTCTACGGGGGCCGCCATGTTTTTACAGTAGCCCGGAGTGGACGTGCTAACATCTTCTAAGCTTTAACGACAAGTGAAGTCGACCATAGGTTCTCCTCCATGTTCAGAAGGGTGAGGGTGAGGTGATGGATACAACATGCAACTTCACCACAAGAGGTCACCAAATCTTTCACACTGCACCTTTAATGATGAAGGATGAAGAAACTATGAGTGATTGATTTGATAGTGTGTATGTTTTCCTGTTTTAAGAGGGGTGGAGGTTTGGGTGAAGGCAGAGAGGGAGGGAGGGGGGAGGAAGAGGAGGAGGAGGAGGAGGGGTTATAGTAAGAGCCACTTTCTTATGTTAAGCAGGCGTGCGGCTGTCCTCCATTGTGTGGCGTGAGGACTCTTTTCTCCGGCCAATTTGAGCATGCTTCAGTGGACGGCCCGCTCGGGCCCCCTGACGCATTATACACATCCACAACAAAAGCTGGAGAATGTTGCCTCGTCCCTCGGTGTGCCCCCCTCATTGCTCTACACTACGTTCCCCAGGCTCCCCCCCCCGCCCCCGCTCCTCCACACACACATACACACACACACAGAGCCAGGCCAGCCCACTGTGGGCCCCTGGCCGACATGTCAGTCTAACGGAGCGCGACAGACGTCAATCCTTAATTAATCACGTATACGCGGCGGGGGCTCCAAACATTATTTAACGACATGGAAAACATTCTAACAAGCTTGTCGCCGTGCCAAGGTGCAATAGAAACCCAATCAGGAGGGCACACAGACACACAGACACACACACACTTATCCATGTCCTTTGTTTTTAGGGGGCTCTTCATTCATCTCCTCAGCTGCGTCTGAAAGGATCCGGACAAGGCTGAGATTTGAATATGAGGAAAGGTGTGGCTACATGTGGAGGAAGATTCCAAAACACTGACGTATTCTTCATTCGTAGCTTATTAATCGAATTCATTTAGAATCAAATTATAAACCAGCTTCAGCAAGAAGTACAGGACTCGCCAAATAAGGAAAAAGAAGAAGGCAAATTAAAGACTATAAATATCTGTCTCCGTTTTTTGATAAAGATTTTCTGCCTATGAGTTGGACTGGTGCGCCCCCTTGTGCCGAGCAAAGGAGCGACAGGCTGATTCACTCACCTGGTCGTCACTGGAGAAGCCCTTGTGGATGATGTAGTAGAGGTGAACCAGGAAGTCGCTGTTGGGGAGGACGTCCTGGTGCCTGGTCATCATCTCACAGATCAGCTTGTAGGCCTGCAGCTTCCCAGCCTTGTACTCTGCAGGCAGCATGGTGGCCTGTGTGGGACAGAGAGGAAGAGGAGGTTGATTTGATTTATTTGTTATTATTTTTATTATTTTGATGGAAAAGGTAAATTCAGTGTGACCACATCTTCATACCCTGAAGAGCCAGGAGGCCAGCATTCGCAGAGGAGGGATGAAGGCCGGCTGGGGTGGAGACGACTGGTTATCTACACTGATCCCCAGGTTATCCCGGATCTGTCAACACAAATATTACAGAAGTCATTATGTGCATCTGCAATTTAAACTTTGGAGGCGATTTTGTAATGAAGGATATTCTTTTCTTCTTTTAAATTTACACACACACACACACACACACACATATATACATATATATACATATATATACATATACATATACATACATATATATATACATATATACATATATATACATATATATACATACATATATACACATACATATATACATATATATATACATACACATATATATACATACATATATACACATACATATATATATATACATACATATATACACATACATATATACACATACATATATATATACATACACATATACATATATACACATATATATATATATATATATATTGTACATATACAAAACAAAGTAATTCTAAAAACATCTAGTATGATCAAACATACTAGTATGTTTGATAGTATTACGTTTTTAAAGGATATTTTCATCAATTCATTTGAGAAAATGAAATTAGATAAACAATTTAGTTAACTTTTATTAAGTTAATTAAGTTAACTTAATTTCCATTGAGTGAATTTAGTTAACTTCATTTTTATTGGTCGAAGTCGGCGGCGGTTTTGTAAATAAAGCTGTTCCCGGTACCGTTTTTTGTACATTTATTTAAGTACTTAACTCTTAGGAACAATATATTTTATTGAATCATAATTAAAAAAAATTTCAATGTTCCTATTTTTTAGCAAAGTGTACTGTATAATATTTAAAGAAGCAGACAATGATAATAAATAATCTTATTGGCCTCATTATTGAACTATACATATATGTAGCTGAATACTTAGGCCTGCTGCACTACTGTGCTTTAATGTTGGCCATTACGATTGTGCTTGGAGAGCAATGTATTTGTTTACTTGGTGTAAACTGAATAGAATAAATAAGAAAGAATCAGATTCTGGTTTGGGTTTGGTGCCTTCCTCTCCTGGTTACCTTGGCCAGCCGGTGCCACAGCTCGTAGAGATAGGAGAACACCTTGGCGTGAATCTTTGGGCAGCGGATGTTGTTGACGTCTCCCAGGATTCCCAATATTCTCCTCCAGAGCACAAACGCTGAGTCAGCGTGCCAACCTGTCAGGGTCCCACCAGCGATGATGCTGACGTCATCAGCCAGACACTCGCTGCTGTCTGCAGGGTCACAGAGAGAGAGAGAGACAGAGAGAGACACACACACGGACAGAGAGAGAGAGACAGACAGAGAAACAGAGAGAGAGAGAGAGTGTTTGGGTGGTTTGAGTTGCAGAATAAATAATTCAGAAACATCCATATGTGTTGTTTCCAAATCCTAAAGTGAAGCAGATTAGTTGTTTTCAGGATGTGGGGATCAGTCAACAAATGCAGGACCTTTCATTTTGGAGGCTCAGTTGCGACACCGAGGTAATATAACTGATCATAAATTAAGAAAATGACACATCTGTGTCTGAGCAGTTGTTGACAAAACCCTTAGTCATATTTTCCCAAAAGCATCAGAGTACTGAGATTTCTTTTTAAATCAAAGTACTAAAACACTTTAGGAAAAAGGCTGAAGACACATGCATCGTCCCAGTGAACTCAGGTTGAATTGTGGGAGGACAGTGCCGCCTAGTGGGCATTGGAGGGATGGAGAGGACAGGGAGTGAGTCAGATCATGAAAACAGGAAGTGTGTGCAGCAGACACACTGTGGATTTTGTTCTGCTCCTCCAGCAGATCACAGATTCATTCCGAGAAGTGCAAAAAGATGATTTCAATTAGAGCTGCAACAGTGGGAGGATGATTAAAGGAAATATGGAAAACGGGCGGAGACGGTGAGGTAGAGGAAGATGCAGAGTCATGGTTAATGAGGACTCTATGATCTATGTGGCGAGGAGCAGCCAGGGAGCAGTACCCAAGTGTCGTGGCATGTGTAAGACAGACTGATGCATGGTGTCGTCCAGGGGGCAGTCCCCAGGGCACTCTGTGTGCACCAGCAGGGCCGGGGAGACGGGGGGGTTCTGGGGGAAGTGGTAGTGGTTGTGGTGGTGGTGGTAGGACGGGGGTGCAGAGTGGGGAGGGAGGGCACACTCGGGACCTGAAGTAAAAACAACAAGGGAGAAGGGGGGTGACATTGGGTTGTGGGAGACATGGACAAAGGAAGGGGGACAACTTCATGATGGACTCAATGTGGGACGGACAGGTACTCAGATATGATGGGGGAGGAGAGAGAGTCGACATTAGACTATCAATAACTACCAACAACAACCCTTACATTTGGGTTTCAATCAAGCAGCAACCTCGGGGGCTGACCAATGGGTACTTGCAGTTCACAGCTTGGCCACTGGAGGCGCAATCCTCATAGACTCCCATGTTAAAACGATCAACTTTAGAGGTGAATGAAACATGTTTCGTCTGGTGCAAACTACAATTTTGGTCTCAATCAGTCACATGTCTTCCTGTGTGCGGGGGCGGAGCTTATTTTCATTCTACTGAGGTTTGAAAGGGTGCAAAATTAAGGGTGTGGCCTCTTGAAAGACACCTGGGTTGACATGTGTGGATGCGGCGACAGCACCTTGGGCCCACCCCGGCTCTAGTACAGAGGTGACAAGTGAACCGCCCACTGCGAGCCTCATAAGCACTCTGCAGAAACCTATGGGTGATGTCACGGATGCTCCGGCCAGTCTATGATTTTAATCAACCAGGAAAGTTTAAAACAAACCAAACAAAGGCTTTCAGCGGCTTGAAAATACGCCGAGTCACTCTTCGGACCCATCCTTTGAGGGAGATCTGAGGTAACAAAGGCATCGCTTGATGCACCGATCCCTCAGACGAACCTGCAGAACGTCTAGACCGGTGCACGCTAATAAACATTCAGCACTTTTATAAAGACGGCAACCTGCCGCCACCCAATGAATGAAGTAACAGTCGGCCTGACACGCGACACCGAAGGAAAAGGTGTCTGCGGATCACAGTCGGCGCAGCCACCATCAATATATTCACTTCTCAGTCGGAAACATCTGCGCTCGTCTGGCGTACCTGCCAGAGCGTCATGGTGGCTGAGCAGCAGACTGCCCTGGCTCTGAGGATCCGTGGTCACGTCCATGTGGGCGGACTGAGTGGACTGGGTGTCGGCCTCCTCGTCGAAGGCCTGCCAGGTCACCTCGGTTTCGTTGAGGTAGCCGTTGGACGTCTCGCTGCTGATGCTCTCGCCTGAGGAGGGGAGAGGGGACGACGTCAACACAGATGATACTAACAAAAAGGAAACGAGGGCAACTGAGGGGGGAACCCACTCACTCTTCTCTCTGAGTCTGGGCCTGGAGGAGGTCACGGGTGCGTCGGTGCTGGACTCCGTTTCAGCCGCGCTGCTGCTCCTTCGAATGAGGATCTAGAACAGAGACATAATCCTCATTGATGAGACACACACACACACACAGACTTATTGATTTGATTCATTCGCAATGGTCTGGTAGGAGAGGATTCCTCTCACCGCTGGAGGCTCGCTGCTCTCTCTCCTGCCCTCAGACGTCCGACTGTCTGAGCCACAGGAAGTCGGGGAGCTCTCTCTCTTCTGGGCTGAAGAGCAACACATGATGCTGTTAGAGGGTTTTTAACATCTGCTGTTTACTGTATGTCCACGATTGCAACTCCAGGTAGGATCAACATTGAGGGTGGATTTATATATTCTTAAAGGTGCAGTGTGTGAGATTTGGTGACACCTAGAGGTGAAGTTGCATGTTGTATCCACCTTTGGAAGACTTCAGTTGTTATGACAACTCAAAAGACGTTTAGTATGTCCACTCTGGGCTATTGTGAAAACATAGCAGCCCCCGTAGAGAGGACCCGCTCATTTAGGGGTAATGGAAAAATAATTGTGGCAAAATGGCAGAGATCTTACACACAGCAACTTTAATGGGGATTAGATGAAAATAATTGAATGCCCAAACCCTGACTCATATGCTCCAGTCATAATAAATAAAGATACAGTGTGAATGATTCAGTAGCATCTACTGAGGAAGTTGCATGATGCAGCCGAGTGGCCCTCATCTCACCCTGCCCTCTGGTGGTCATCACATGATATTACAACATGTATGGCCTCCACAGATAGGACCGGCTCCTGATGTGGACCTGACGGTTTATTCTATTCACCTGACCCTCACCTTTCCGAATACCCATCAGGAGAACCTATAGTCAACTTCAGTTGTTGTCCAAACTCAAAAGATGTTTAGTACGTCCACTTTTCCTACTGTAAAATCATGGTGGCCCCCGTAGAGAGGACCCACTCCTCACATCAATATACATTAATGGGCTCATTTTAGGGTAATTGGGGGGAGGGGGGGAATAAAACATTTACTTGATTATGAATTCATGAAAATATCACAATTTAATTGTTTGGTCATCTTTTTAGAAGAGACAAAAATGACCAAAATCTTACACACTGCACCTTTAACATCACAACATTTAAAAATGCTGTGGTACTGCCACTTTCTGAAAAAATGCCCCCAGATTCCAGGCCTTCGGGGCGATAGAGTCAAATGGTTGCATTCACAGAATGTCGACTAAGCTCATGTAAATCATCGAAATATAGTCCTGAGGTGAGGGAGACGATGGGATGTCGTGTACCTGGCAGAGTTTCAGACAGCTGCTGAGTGATGTCCGAGGTGCTGCTGCTCCGTGGCAGAGGACTCTCCCTGCCCCCCAGCTCCTCCTCCCCCCCACACTCGGACAGCTGACACTCCTCCACATCTGGATCAGGATCAAACGGAGCACATGTCAATCAATGCCACAAACCCAAAACAAGTCTTTTGTTATTTGAGGTCGCAGGATGGATGAGGAGTTGAGGTATCCATGGAAACATTAGAGTTGATTTGGGACATGCACACATGCAGTGGAGATGAAGACGAACCTCGCGAACCTGAATGACACTGACTTATAGATTTGACCCTCAGGCGTCACTTTCATTCACTGTACCCTCTTGAGTCACTAAGGACAAAAATGACTGCTTCCAAAAAAACAGATCAATATTTTTTTTCTTTCTTTTGCATAAATGTCTTCATAGTTTTTGTGTAGTATTAGATTTAACATTTACTACCCTCTTGCTAATGGACAGAGATGTCCCATTGACTCCCATTGAAAACCATAAATACCATAAAGTCAATATTTTGGGTAAACTTTGACAGACCCATGACTGATTTAAAACCAATCGACCAGACACTTTACATTTGTTTTATGGAAAATAGCTCATTTTGTGTTTTATTTTCTTTAACAACGACTGTGACAGCAAGTAATTAAACTGGCATTTAAAAATCCATTTAAAATCCTCAAAATGATTTAATGTTTGGTAGCTTTGAACAGGGCTGAATCAGTTTAAGACATTTGTGCAAAAACAAAGTAGAATATAAAATATTAATCTTTTATGTTTTTTTTCATGTATTTTTGGAAACTGAGATTTTTGTCCTTAATGACTCAAGAGGGGTAGTGCATTTGTTTCACAGAGTTCTGGTGGTCTATTAAAAAAACCTTTTTTTCAATTTCAAAATTTGCCATGAGAGAGTCACTATTACAAAGAATTCTGCCATTGACACGAACACGGCCAAAATGATTGACAGATAAAGAGGTTAAATCTGCTCATTTTGGACAAAAGTAAAGTGACGCATGAGGGTCGGATAATGCACTTTGCCTCCGGATACCGTCCTAACACAGACACTAGCAGGCTGGGGATGTGGTTGGAGGAGGTGGAGATGACTAACACATGCATGCAGCCCTCAGAGCTGACTTTACCTGAGAGTCTGTGAGAGCAAGCAGAGTTACCAGAAGAGATACCAGGAAGGAAAGAGCTCACAGTGTGGAGCAGCATAGGAACACTTTTAGTAGTGGGAATAGCCTCGTACAGGTGGACACAGTTGCTGATGGACTGGCTTCTCTTAGCTTCCATCAGGGGGAAGAGAGAAGAGAGAAAGAAGAGAGAGTGGGAGGAAAGAGGAGGAGGGAGACAGAGTTCAGTCACAGCGAATTACAGAAGCTGCTTGCACTGACTGAGCCACAGGAGAGGATGACATCAATAGTTTCAACACCAGTGATTAAACGTGCAGCGTGTAAGATTTGGTGACATCTAGAGGTGACGTTGCATGTTGCATCCATTTTACTGTAAAAAAAAAATAAAATGGCAGCCCTCCCCCCCATAGAGAGGACCCCCTCCTCATGTAAATATACATTCATGGGCTTATTTAAGGGCAACGGAAAAAAAGAAAAAATTGAGGTGATTATAAATTCCTGAAAGTGTTTGTTTGAATTAAGTTAGTTTGTAATATTTTCAGAAGTTACAAAAATGACAGACATCTTACACACTGCACCTTTAAATCTACTTTCTACACATGAGTGAAACTCAGAATGATGCAACTGAAAAAAAAAAAGATTCCTGGATTTCTGTTTGGAACAGCATCACGGTGAAATTCCTTAGGAGTCAAGATTTTGAAATGAATATAAACAACAGACATATCTCTACTTTCGTCAGCATCACTGTGGGGACAGAGTTACCATCATATGCACATGTGGGACACTTAAAAGGACCTTGGTCCTAAATTAATTCATAATATCACAATACATACTGTGCATGTTGGTATGTACATATGTGGTACCACATGTAAGAGCTGACCCACAAGCCAATTCAATACAACAGCATTTCACTGTTACTTTCATTTTTCTTCCTCCAACTCTGAATGAAATGAAGTCATTAACGTCGACAGTGTTATACACTGTAAAGATTAAAACATGGCACCATTATTCAGATGTGTCGCACATTAAAACATTTTAAAGGAGTATGCAGTTACAGTGGATAGATAGATTATTAGATGTGAGATATATGTATACAATAACCATTAGACAGATTGCATGTGTGTCTCATTGACAATGTGATCCATACAGAGTTTTACTGTTGAATGAATAATAATGTGATTAAGTGGCGGCTACGGACCAGTCATGTGATTTTAAGAAAAGGTCTTTTCTATTATTGCACAAATATATGAAAATACCCACTGTCCTGCTCTCTTACACTCTATACGTTTACAGTCTATAGTTCTGGTGCATTTTCGAGACCGATTTAATAACGAGTGTACATATAATAATAATAATAACTATCATAATAATATATGTCGGTGATAAATTGGTGATGATACACCCAATAACCACTGTTGCGTCTACTAGATCTCTGCAGTTAGATGCATCTCACTCATCACGACATGATCTATGGACAGTATCTGTATTTGCATGAATAAGCACAGGTCGAGTTTTCATAGGCGGGAATGTAAGAAGCATAGTCATTGTGTGTGGATGACACTCGAGGGTTAATCTCAAAGAGAGCACACTTCTATTCTCTGCTGCTTTCAGCTCACTTTAATTATGCCTTTTAGAGGGAGAGAGAGGGAGAGAGCGCCCACCACTTCCTCCCATGTATGCATATTAATGAGCATTAATTACACTCTTAATGAAACTATCAAAAAGTGCCATGCCATTGATGTGTGGGTCTTCTCTTGAGGAGGAGGAGGAGGAGGAGGAGCAGGAGGAGCAGGACTGTCAGCGCTTTGAAGATCAATGTGGCTGAAATCCAATTAGGCCAAAGAAAGGAGGGAGGGGGACGTGAAGGCGGAGTGTTTAATTCCATCTCTGCTTATAAACAGAGAGGGAACGTAAACATGCACACGGACGCATAATACATGCGTCACCGCACAATCAATCCCTTTTAAGACTTTTTAGGCAAAACAAGGTGAGCGTGCTCCCGGGCACAGGACCGGTGATGGAGGCGGCGATGAAGAGGCAGAGATCTCTCTCTTCATCGCCGCCCACATTAAGATTCTGTCAAGACAAAATGAAGAAACCTGCTCAGCTCATCGTCAGCTGCCACTCTCCCATCAGATAAGTGCCTGGGCATTGAGCTAATGACAATAAGTGTCCGGTGACACGGCCGCTGAGGCACCGCGCCGCGCGTCTACGATCCAGCTGACATGGAAACATGTTGACGTTGGCCGGTGACATACGAAGGTAACAATGGAGGCCATCTGCTGGTCTCTTTGTCCTCAGTGTTGGGCCTTTCAGCCACACCTGGGCCTGAGCACACATGGACCTGTCTGCAGGCTTTCACACACACACACACACACACACACACGTGATAAACCCGTCAGTGTGCTGTTGTCAGTGCCAGAGGATTCGATTATATGACGGCGCTTCACTTCTTCTTCCTGCTGTGACAGAGTCGTACAATGACAATGAGCCTCTAATGAATATGTTCCTACCGGACGCTTTCTGTCGGACGTTGTTGCGGGCGTTCTCCACACCTGGAGCTCCTGACGTGGTGGCAGAGCGGATCCTCATGGGCTCTTGAACCCCCGGCCCGCTCTGCTCCCCCTGGTTCTTCCAGCTCAGCGAGAAGGAGCGGGCCACTGCTGCGACCTTCTGGGAGTCCTGGATCACTCCTGACCAACAGAACATACACCTTCTATTCAGGAATGAGCATACATTTGGAATTACAAGCGTCAAAGAGAGACAGTTTAACACATTTAGTAATAGTGCCTTTGTCTTTAATAAACATGTCTCGTAAAGTCTATATTGCATAAGCAGTGCTACATCGTTCAGAGATCCTCTGTTTCAAGGAAAAATAGAAATAAGCTTCTAAAAATTCGGTTTAACGTGGACAGACTAGAGAAACCACATATTCAAGTATTAGATCTAAACCTAAGATCTCATGTTTACATGTGTTTGCGTGTTAATTAGCAGGATTCTGCAAAATAAAGTCAGTGGAGTGATGCATCATGGGTATGGGAAGAAACAGGTCTAATAGGGGATCATTTGAACCTGCTTTACTTTTTATGGATCTGAAAGACGGAAATGATAACTGGCATATTTAGGGAGTGATATGTATCAGTGTGTGTCATTGAGACTGAGATTAAATGTATAAAATCTGCATCTAATGAATTTCAATGTGGTTTGAAGCAAGTAGTTTGGCTTCAGTGCTGGATTATGCTTATTGATTAATGGCAGAATTAATCTGTTCATCAAGAATCAAAATGGAGTTACTCTTCATCAAATAACAGACTAATCATCAGGACTAAGGAGTTGTCTAATGGGATGTGTCTGCTTGAGTAAGTGCTCATTAAAGCTGCACTATGTAGGACTTGGTTACATCTAGTGGTGAGGCTGTATGAGGCAGGTAGAAGAACCTCTGTTGGCCTTTAGTTAATATAAAATAAAATGATTAAAACTCAAAGGGTGTTGAGTTCAAAAAATACAATGGCACAAACACATGTATATTAAGGTGCTTTGGGGAAATGTCAAATTATTTGATTTAACAAAATAGCCAGACAACCGAAAGGACTGTTAAGAAATAGTTGACTTGTTTTTTATTCAATTACTCATTTATGTATTTTTTTCCTTCCTCTCCTTTCTGTTCTTTTCTTTTTGAATTAATCTGCTGATATCTTTTTTACGTTTGCTATAGAGACTATGTTCTTTGTTTGTTCGAAAAACAACGGGAATCTGTGTGTCATTATGTAACTTCATATCGTAATTGCCTGCTTTCTCCAAATAAAAATATTGAAACAAAAAAGAAATAGCAGACTCTAATCTTTCTAACACTCAAAAACAGCTTCCTCTAAAAAGTATATTTTACATTTTTTTTACTTAAAAAAAAAAATTCTACTGTGAAAAGAAACTCAGCATGAATCTGTTTTTAAAGTTGAAGTCAAATTTAGAAACTGGAGAAGTCAAATGTAGATATGATTTCACTCGTCTCTATTCTGAACAACCCTCACCACGTCCTCTCTGCTTCTTCTCCTTCTGCTCGCTGAGTTTGTCCAGAGGCAGGTTTCCCATGTCCAGGCCGTAGACGGTGCGAGCCAGCACAGCCGTCAGCGAGTCCATGATGCTGGCCCACTCCGTCACCAGCTCCTCCCAGCAGGTGAGAGAGGACAGCACCGCCAGCAGCTCGTCCCACAGCTCCCGGGAGATGAACACGCACAGGTTGGCTCGCACCCACGCCACGATGATGGTCTGCATGCGAGATGAGGGTTAGCATCAATACACTTCATCTTGTCTTTGCATATAGTTCATACGTAAAAGAGTTGAGAGTGAGAATGTCTGTATGATGATATTAAACCTGCGCACATGTGGATATCCAATCCTTCTGGTTAAAAGTGTTGGAAATGATATTCTGTGTAACTGGAGTGAAGCTTCCACTGTGTCCAAAACGATGTACCATGTATCAATGAGGCAAACAAGAGGTTGGTTGTTTAGAAACCATCACCAAATTCTGGAGATCCACTACGAGATCAAGTTTACAAATCTGGCTCGCTGGTCTATCGGATTCCCTTTGAATTGAAAGGGAAATATATTTTTGATGAGATTTGCGTTGCATTTATAAGGTTTCCTGAAGGGGAAGCAGTCAGGGAAGTGGCTGAGTGTAAATTCATGTTTATGTACTTGTCTACCTCCATGTATGTGTTTAACTTTTGATGTACTAGAGCTTTACATTTATAACTGTTTTTAGCATCTATAAAACTAAGTTTTTGAATATGAAATGAGACTGTTACGGACTATGGATTAATATGAGATTAATATGGAACCACAGTGTAATGATATATGATCTTGCAGCCCTTTGGAATATACTTTTTTAAAATGTATTTTCAATTTAATGTAAATGTATTTGTATTTGCGTTGTCTTGTTTTTAGGTGTGTACATGTTTTTGCTAAATCTCCAAAACTCAGTAAAGAAAGATGCAGACGTACTCTGAAGAGTATGGACGCCAGACTTTCTGCAAAACTATCTTTTCTTTGGTTTTCCTGCGGCCTCTTCATCACCGCCTCCGTGATCCTCAGCAGCACCTGCAGCATCTGCTCCCTGCAGCGCACACACAGCAACATCCAATCCAGTTGAATCACAGAATCACAAAGGAGGAGCTCACGTGTTAATTTGCACATGTCACTGACCATGTCTGTGTGTTCATGGTGTGCTCCATGATCATGTGACGGTAGATGCTCAGAACTCCCTTGCAAACCTCCACCTGGTTCTCCAGGA
Organism: Chascanopsetta lugubris; assembly: GCA_016785325.1. Classification (NCBI taxonomy): domain Eukaryota; kingdom Metazoa; phylum Chordata; class Actinopteri; order Pleuronectiformes; family Bothidae; genus Chascanopsetta; species Chascanopsetta lugubris. The sequence continues at coordinate 27,077 of JAFBJT010111999.1, read as the reverse complement.
GTTTGGGAACGTCCTGGCAGGGCTCCAGCAGGAACACGTTGGATGAGTTGGTCAGGAACACCTTCACCCAAACACAGAAACATAATAACGGTGTGTTGTTCTCCAGCCCTCATGCATCACTCTGGACATTTTTGTCTAAATGAAGAGATTTCACCTCTTTATCTGTCTGTCATTCTGACAGCATTAGTGCCAATGGCAGCATTTTTTGTAATAGGGTCTCTCTCATGGCGAATTTTGAAATCCCCCCCATTTATTTCATATACCACCAGAACACTGTAAAACAAATGTACTACCCTCTTGAGCCATTAAGGACAAATATGTCTGCATCCAAGGAAACGCTGTAAAAACTAAAGATAAGATACATTTTTTTTTCTACTTTTTTTGCATAAATGTCAAACAACTTCAGCCCTGTTCAAAACTACCAAACATTGGAGGAGTTTAACCCTCTAAAAATGGCTCTTTTTTGTGTGTTTTTACATAAAAAACGACTGTGACAGCAAGTAATCGAACTGGCATTTAAAGGGTTGAATTCCCCAACATGATTGAATGTTTGGTAGTTTTGAAGTGGGCTGAAGTTATGTGAGATATTTTATGCAAAAAAGGAGAAAAAAATATGAATCTCTTAAGTTTTCTTAATGACTCAAGAGGGTTGTAAATAAAAGTGACTGGCCTGAGGGTTAGTGATGGACACAAAGACCTGAGCTGAGGGAGGCAGACAGACAGACAGACAGACAGACACACACACACACACACACACACACACACACACACAAACACACACACACCTGTAGTGTGGGCTGGATACCAGCCTTGATGTCCCTGTTCTGCTCCTCGGTGAGAAAGCCCCGACTAATGGCACTGCTGAAGGAGTAGGTCCTCCCCCAGCTGGACGAGCGTCTGTGGCCATGACTCTCCACCTGGAGGACAAATGGTAAATGAGTGTTTAAACAGAACTTTGAACTAGTACGTACGTACTTTACAGTATAGTTTACATTCACCCAGTCACGTAAACAATCATACTGTGCATCTATTTACAGTACTTTTTATTCATGAGCACATGGGACAATGTGGGGTTCAGGGTCTTGGACCAAAGACACCTCAGCATGTGGAGTGGGGGAAAGGTAGGAATCGAACCCCCGGCCCTGAGTAAGATTCTGTGACATCTAGAGGTGATATAGACCAATCACATCCCTTAACAAAATTCTATTGTAATTCTACTGTTACAAAATTAATTACGTCCTGCCTCCATTCAGCTAAAATGTCACTTAAAGGAGCAGTGTGCAACATTTAGGTGAAGTTGCATGTTGTATCCATCACCTCACTCCCCCCTTTGTAGCTCACAGGAGAATCTATGGAAGACATCAGTTGTCATTAAAACTCAAAAGATGTTCAGTATGTCCACTCTGGGCTTCTGTAACAACATGGCGGAGGACCCGCTCCTGATGTTAATATACATTAAAAGACTCATTTTAGGGTCATGTAAAAAATGACATCATACATTCGGGTGATAATACATTAGAAATTAAAATGTCAGGACATCATTTTTTATTTACATATAGAAGTGACAAAATGTGGCCAAAATCTTACACACTGCACCTTTAAGCAATCTTTTTTTTTAATTAAAAAAATGTGTAGCCCTCTTACTATTTCCAAACAGTAAATGTTAGTAAATGTACATGTACCGTTGGTCTTTTCACCTGCGGGTGCATGTTGTTCGTCTCAGTGCTGAGTGTCTGTGCAGAGCTGTCGTCATCCACTTCCTCTCCCTGACTGGATTTGTCCGGCTCCGTCATGAAGCCGGGCTTCTCCTGCAGGATCCACTTCCTGTATACTTTGATCACCTTTCTGGTGGCGGACGCCTCGCAGGACGGCAGCAGGAACGCCTGAGGAGGGAGGACATCAACGTTTATTAGCGATGGGCAAGTGACACCGAGGCTTTGGAGCTTGTGTCGCTCTTCCTGAAGCGGAATGATCAGAAAACAGTGTCGGAGCTTGTATCAAAACACAGATGTCACGTGACCGATGACGTCCGAAGCTTCGAACGTCATCGCTGCTTCACTGTTGGTTTAAACTGTTTTGAAGGGTGTAATTGGTTAAGAGCGTTTCAATGCGTTTCCTTGCTTTGACAGCTTCGAGTGGTTTGGCTCGATGATGCACCAAGATGCATCGCTACCATTCAACAACGGTGGGTTGTGAGGAGAGGGAGATTTGGAACAAGTCTCTAAATGACTGATAAACCATGAGCCTTAAAGGTTTCATTTAAAAACAATGATCAGTTAGTATACGGAGTCGACCTTGGCTCAGCAGTTAAGGCAGTCGCTGTAATCTGTAAAGGTTGCTGGTTCGAGACTCACTCAAACACTGCTACAGTGACACTGGATTGTGTTTTTAAGAGTGTGTCTAAATGATGGTTTGTTTTATACAAATGTCTTACTCCTTTTAACAAAGAACTTAGTTATACTTCTGCTGCGATGTTTTAATGTGTGATGTTGCTGTAATCATTGAATAATAGAAATGAACAAATACATCATCGGATTAAAATGAACAGTCTTATCTGAACTGTTATTGCTGACGTGGGATTGAAACATAGACATCGCTTCAGTCGCGCTCTTGAGAGGGTGATATGACTTCCATTGGCCACCAGATGTCACTGTTGTTACTTGGAATTTAGCCTCAAAGCTCTAAATCTTTTTCGGCACAATTAGAAAGAAAGCCTCAGAGCTTCACCAGGCTTCACCTGCCCATCGCCAAGTCGTTTGGCCTTTTAAACGCCATCTAACAGCCAGCAGAGGGCGACACAGTACATCCTATAACAGTGTGAGAAGATTATACAGCAGCGATCTCATACTGCTGGGTGCTTTACCTGATGGAAGACCTCATTGACAAAGTTGACGTTGTCCCTGGTGGACAGGAGGATGGCGTGCACCATGTCATACACGTGGCGGTGCTCCTCCTCGATGCTACACAGGCTGGAGTCGCTGGGCCGTCGGTCCGACAGCGTGCTGCTGTTGGAGTGGCTCTTGTCGGGTTCCCCCGCTGCTCCGTTCACATCCCCATCCGTCTTATCCTCCTTCTTCTCCTGGCTGCTACTGCCTGCAGTCACAGTCTGGGAAGCACAGAGACACAGAGAGGAGAGAGTGACGATCCGCCAAGAGCTTCCATGAATAGGTTTTGCAAGTTGCATTCATGTCGGTA
>JAFBJT010111999.1:0-12590 GCA_016785325.1 Chascanopsetta lugubris | reverse complement strand
CCATTTTCATTCAAACTGAACAGGTGTTAAGTTTGTCAGTTCTGGGCTCCTGTAAAAACACTGCGGTGCAACCTGGCAGCCCCGCCCCTTATTTTAAATTTAAATGTTTCATTCTTGAATCACGAAAAGAAAAAATCATAGATTCAAGCTCTGACACATGGTATCATCAGTATTCACTATCAGCAGATACAGCATACTTTCATTTAGTTTCGTTTGTTTTTATTTAGTTTAGTTTAGTTTGTTTGCTTGTCGTTCTGCATTGCTTTGTTTTGAGTAATTGTAGAAGGGGGTTTCTTTTTTTTCTTATCAATTTATTTATATTATTTCATTTTTCCCCTCATTGTCTTTCAAATTTCTTTAAAAAAAAAAGACAACTAATGTGTCCCCCTCTTTTTGTTGATGTAAATGCGTGTGTGTGTGTGTGTGTGTGTGTGCGTGTGTGTGTGTGTGTGTGTGTGTGTGTTCTAAAGCTGCAGGTTGTCAGATTGTTTCAGGCCCTGACGTTGGTCATGTCTCACCTCCGTCATTGCTCTTAATGTGTGTGTGATTAATATAACTGTTTCTGTGGCAGCTCTCTCACTGTGTGTGTGTGTGTGTGTGTGTGTGTGTGTGCGTGCTCTGGTGTCATGGCCTCAGTTGGTCCTTTACTAAACATTGATTGACCTGTCCAGCGGCCGAGGCTCCACGCGTCACGCTGAGTCAGGCTGTGGAGAAAGATGATGTCATGCTGCTGCTGTGTTCTTCATCAGAGGAGACTCTTTGATTAACACACCTGGAAAAACCTGTCTCACTCTCTGGAAGGAGCTTAAGTGTCACGGTTCAGTCCATGTCACAGTCAATGTGTTTCAATGGAAAACTGAATCGGTCAGTATTATTAATATTTTTTTTGTATCTGTGCATAGGCTCTGGTTGGATCCCTTAAAGGTGCAGTGTGTAAAATATATTTTTCACTTCTCAAAATATTTCAAAACAATTACATACTGACGTTTTCATGAAGTTATAATCACTTAAATGTTTTGCTTATTTTCCGTTACCCTTAAATGAGCCCATTAATGTATATTTTCATGAGGAGCGGTTCCTCTCTATGGGGGCCGCCATGTTTTTACCGTAGTCCAGAGTGGACATACTAAACATCTCCTGAGTTTGAATGACAACTGAAGTCTACCATGGGTTCCCCTGCACGTTCAGAAGGGTGAGATGATGGATGCAACATGCAACTTCACCTCTAGATGTCACCAAATCTTACACACTGCACCTTTAATACAAACAAACTTACGTGTAATCGTTCCACATTTCATGTCTTCAAATAGAAATAGAACATTAATCTTACACACTGGATCTATATCTAAAGAGTGGATTCATTGGTCTCCAGCTCTGTTCAAGTTGCAGTGTGAAGGATTTGGTGACATCTATTGGTGAATTTGAATATTGTATCCATCACCTCACCCCTCCCATTTGATCATGCAGGAGAACCTATGGTAGCCCATGGTTGACATTAAAGCTCAATAGAGGTTTAGTATATCCGATCTGGGCGATTGAAAAACATGGCGGCCCCCAATAGAGAGGACGCAACTCTGATGCAAACCTATATTAAAGGGCTCATTCAAGGGTTATGTGAAAGGAAAGTGACACATTAAGGTGATTAATACAATCCTAAAAATGTCTACACATCATCGCTTTGTGTTTCTATTTCAACAGAAAGACAAAGTGACAAAAATCGCACACACTGCACCTTTAAACGACAGTTTTCACTGCGTTGTGATTGAAAACGTGCGGTGGCAGAGTTGCGTAACGGACGTTGGACCATGGCTTATTTCTCTCGGTGGAGAGCGAGCGCGGCTCATCAGCATTTGAATGGAGATGATCGTGGCGTCGGCCCGATGTTTCCAGCGCGCTGAGCGAAGGAGCTGCCGCAGCAGCTCCGTGTCAGGAGGCCTGACGCGTCCTCCTCCCCAGAACCTCGTCTTCAGTTTGAGAACGTGCACGAGTTCTGTAAAAAAACAGCCCGCTGTGATCCCAAACGTCCGATACCATCCCAAACAAATCAGAATCAGAATCAGAATCAGAATTTCTTCATTCGCCAAGCTGTTTTCACATACCAGGAATTTGCTGTGGTGAATTGGTGCATACATTTAACATATTGCCGAGTGTCACTCTCATTGTTTGTGGCTTTTGTTTTTATTGCTCCGCATCGTGTCACTGAAGCATCTGAGATCAATCGACTCGGGTTTAATCAAGACCAACGCTGATTCATGAGTCTGACTCGAGACCAAGACGAGCCGCTCCTCTCTCTTTTTTCTCTTCATTAATAATCCCCCTCGTTCCTCGCCGCGTCTCCACAAACCACAAAAATGGCCGCCACGGTCTCGTCCGCTCACGCCGATTGATCCTGCGGATAAAATCCAATCGTCTGGATTCGTCTGAGGAGCCGTGGTTTCTCCCTCCGACCACCACGGACCCACCGTCCGATGGGGACGCTTGTTTTTCCCACCGTGCCGCTCTGCTCCCTGAGCGCTGCAGAGACAATGAGGGCGAGGAAACACCTGCAGTTCACGGGGTGGCCACTAGAGGCTGACTCCAAAAGTGAGTCCATCCCCACAGACTCCTCCCATGTTCAAATGTTCGACTTCAGAGGTGAATGAAACACGTGTTTGGGTCCCGATCAGTCACATGTTGACTCTACAGGGGCGGGGCTTATTTTCACTCGATTGAGGTTTTAAATTGTGCAGAATTAAGGGGCGTGGCCTCTTGAGTGACACCTGGGCCGACCCTCTGTGGATGCTGCAACAGCCCCAGCTCGACCTGCATGTGCTCCGCCTCCTTATCGGTTAATGGATGAACCAGGAAGTGGGTGGAGCCAAGCATCGGATAGACGAGTGACCACGCCCACTACGAGCCTCAAAATCCCTCCGCAGAAACGGATGCCACGTCCATCTTCACATGCGGTCTACACACGCGACACGTGTCCTCCCTGTTGAAAGGAGGCGGTAAAGACGACTCAGCAGTTTTTAAATTCACTGATTTTTATTCGAAATAAAATGAAAGTCAAATTTGTTCAGTCACAAAATGAAAAGATTAAACTGTTGAGTGAGTCAAAGCTTCAACAGCAGACGTTTTCTGTTCTCGTCTCACTGTGTGTGTGTGTGTGTGTGTGTGTGTGTGTGTGTGTGTGTGTGTGTGTGTGTGTGTGTGTGTACACTCGGACAAACAGCGGGATGAAGATGTTTGGCCGATTACATGTTTGCATAAATCAAATTCAAACAGGAATGTAAACTTTGAAATGCACATAAACACACGGTTTGGATCCCGGGCGTTAAACAAAAGCTTCCTTATAAAAACCCAGACGACAAGCGCCGGTTACCACGGAAACGGGGGTCCGCCGTCCCAGATGTGCGGACACAGAGACCTCAGGGTTGCTCGTACTTATGGTTCGAATGGTTTTCGCCCCTCGGTGTTTTTCCAGCTCTCGTATCGACGGACTGCACCTTTAAAGCGCTGGAATGTGAGGAATGCGCTTGTCTCAGTCGATCGTCCTCATTTCATCAGCTGAGACTCTGTCCCATCATTGACTCTGTCTCACTATCTCCCTCATTCACAAACACGCAGACATGTGACCAGCCCCCCCCCATCCCACCCCCCACCCCCGTGACCCCTGACCTCTGACCTCTGACCCCGCGAGGAGGAGGAGGCCGCAGGTGTGCGCGGCGCTCGTGTCTGTACCACGGAAACGGGGGTCCGCCGTCCCAGATGTGCGGACACAGAGACCTCAGGGTTGCTCGTACTTATGGTTCGAATGGTTTTCGCCCCTCGGTGTTTTTCCAGCTCTCGTATCGACGGACTGCACCTTTAAAGCGCTGGAATGTGAGGAATGCGCTTGTCTCAGTCGATCGTCCTCATTTCATCAGCTGAGACTCTGTCCCATCATTGACTCTGTCTCACTATCTCCCTCATTCACAAACACGCAGACATGTGACCAGCCCCCCCCCCCCCCCCCCCCCCCCCCCCCCCCCCCTGATCTCTGACCTCTGACCCCTGATCTCTTACCTTGGACCTTAGACCTCTGATCTCTGACCCCTGACCTCTGACCTCTGACCCCGCGAGGAGGAGGAGGCCGCAGGTGTGCGCGGCGCTCGTGTCTGACCTCGGCTCATCGAGCTGCTCGTCGCCTGATTGGTCGATGATCCGAATCGGAACAAAGTCCGGCAGCTTTTATCAGGCGGCTCAACGTGTCACTGCTGCTGATTGGTTTGTTTCTGTTTTGATTGAATTCGTCTATTTGTTTAAAAATGCCCTGATGACTTATTTATTTATTTGTGAATTGATCCATGTGTTTCTTTTTTAATGTTTTTGTCATTCGTTTAATTATTGATCCATTATTTCTATCATTTATTTTTTGCATTAGGCAACTTTTTACATTTAAAATAATGATTTCAAAGTCAGTGAGTGGACAGGAGGTTGCAAAAGTTAAAAACAAATAAAATAATAATTCCCGCAGACCACCCAGGGGCTGAATCGGCCGGGGGCTCGTACCTTTACACGAAAAGACTCAATTCTATTCTTTATTCTATTCAATTTAAGAATTTTTTATTATGTTTTATTATTGTATTGAACTTTGTTTTGCTTTGCTTTTCTTGGTTTTCAGTAACAGTGTGTAACGGCTCCATCGTGACCTTTGACCTCCAGCCTCTGAGACGTCGGAATCACCAGGAATCAAAATCAAAAGTGTCGCGATCAGAAGGGAAACCGATTCAACAGGTGACCCATGGTCAGACATATGATACTCAGGGTGTGTGTGTGTGTGTGTGTGTGTGTGTGTGTGTGTGTGTGTGTTTTTCCACCCTTAACGACACAAACAGGAAGACGAGGAGAAGCCTGCTTTTTCTCCGTCAGCCTTTTTCGCTTCCCCTTTCTCCAAGAGGCTCCAGAGCCGAGGAGCCGGTGAGGAGCAGCCGTTAGAGGGTGACTCACCCTCCTCCACCCTGCTCCTCCTCTCTCCTCCCTCCTCCTCCCGCCTCCTCCCTCCTCCTCCTCACTGCTCCTGCTCCTCCCTCCTCCCTCCTCCTCCCCCCTCCTCCTCTCTCCTCCCTCCTCCACCCTCCTCCTCCCTCCTCCACCCTCCTCCTCTCTCCTCCGGGGCACATGAAACAAACAACATTAAAAAGCTATAACAGCCGCGGCCCTCAGATCCTCCTCCCTCCTCCTCCTCCCTCCTCCTCCCTCCTCCCCCCCCCTCCTCCCCCCTCCTCCCTCCCAGCTCCTGTGGTTTGATTCGATGGGTGTCATGTCCGTATCAGTCCTGTGAGCAGAGGCTCATTTGTGACCTCGGGTCCTGATGTGATCGGAGGGATCTGAACACAGAGTTTTCTGGAAATGTTCTAAAAAGCATCGGATTGAGTTCGTGTGACAGAATCCTGAGCGAACGGGATCCATGATACGATTTCACTTCATTTTAACTAAAGCAACACAGGTGTGAGGCCGGGAATCGAACCCAAGACCTCACGCAGTCCTAACAAATGCTCAACCGCTGACCCACACCCATAATGTGAAAGTAGAATATAAATATAAATATCTCAGAATGAAACAAGGAACTGTACAAATAGAGGAGACTAAATCACTTTTGGTGATGAGAGCCGACAGCAGTGAAGATGTGCTGTAAACGAAAAACGTTCATCTCACCATGGCAGAACCTATACGTCACTTCCTGCCCCCTGCTGTCTACTCAGGCTCAACAAACTAACACACACACACACACACACACACACACACACACACACACACACACACACTGTATATTTACATCCATAACTACAGCTGATCTGGATAGAAAATAATGACATTTGTTTTCAAAAGGATGCTTCTTAAAAATATTATATCAGTGCACAGGATGTGTGTGTGTGTGTGTGTGTGTGTGTGTGTGTGTGTGTGTGTGGCAACTGTCCTGCTGTGGTTCGTTCTGCTGCCTCTCTTTCCCGTCACTCACACTTCCTCCTCTTCTTCCTCCTTCCTTCCCGTAAGTTTCCCCTTTTCCACACACACACACACACACACATACACACGCACGTGCGCACACACACGCACACACACGCAAAGCATCTTAGAGTATCTGAAGGTGGGGATGTTTGTAGCCCATCACATCATAACGACGTTACTGTGGCAACAACATGAACAGCTTCATCCGTTCTCTACATTCTATATTTCTGCTCAATATCTGTTCAATCAGCATTTCAATTATTATTATATTATATATTCATTCATTTATTTCAATTTCATGTAAATATTAAATGAATGTTTACTTTCTTCATTTACTTTTGAATCGTATAAACATATTGTATTAAATTACAATACATACAAATTACATCACATTCAAACTGACCTCGTAAAATAAGGGTTCAGTGCTGAGAGATTGTGTGTGTGCGTGTGTGTGTGCGTGTGTGTGTGTGTGTGTGTGTGTGTGTGTGTGATGATGCAAACCAGTGTGTGTAAGTCAGCCCCGCTGCTCTCTGAGTTCCTGCGACATGCCGGGAAACGCCCGCCTTGTTACGGGGTCGGTACTCGCCGTCCTGTTACTAAAAAGTCCAACATGTTGCTCAATGCACACACAGCGGCGTTAGCGGCGTTAGCGCCGCGGCGGCGGCGTGAGAAAAAAAAATCACCAACGTCCCTCGAAAGTGACACCACAACATCGTGTGTCGCAACGTCGCCACGTTTCACTCGCGAGGAACTTTTCCCTCCGGAGACTCTGACCTCATCGGACACATGGAGGATTTCATGCCTCCTGAAAAGTGTTAGCATCATAACTGGTTTTTAAACAACAACAAAAAAAGGAATAATTGAAAAAAAATGCAAATGAATTCACTCGTTAAAAAAAGTTGGAGGTAAAAAAATTCGAAAAACATGCAGACGTCTTAAAGGTTGCGACACGTGCTTCTTTATTTTATTGTCGTTGCTGTTGATTCTAACGTCATACCAGCGACGCCCTGTAGAGGGCATCAGACAGCTTAGGCTTTACAGTCGAAAGAGTTGAAGCTACCTCAGATATGAACACTGCCCCCTACGCTTCATGTATGTATTTCATCCTACTGACACGTAGATGAGCAGACGGAAGGAAGGTGAGGAACTTTTCATAAACAGCTTCATCAAACTCGTATTCATCAGTTATTGATGAGCTCATTGTTGCCGTAGCAACAGATGGAGTCGATGACATCACCACAGATCTCAGTCGGGATAAAGTCAAATATCGAGAACCCATCACCTCTTCCCTCTCGTCCTCTCTTTCTATTTTCTTCTCCGACTTCACCTCTTCTCCCCTCAGTGTTGCCCCCCCCTCCTCTCGCACCCCCCCCCCCACCCTCTCAGGTGGGATTTGGTGATTTACAGTAATTACACCAATTAAACTTTGAGGACAGACAGAAACGGCACATGTGTTTTCTCAGCAATGTGTGTGTGTGTGTGTGTGTGTGTGTGTGTGTGTGTGCGTGCGTGTGTGTGTGTGTGTGTGTTGGACTCACACCAACAATAACGGATGGTTCCTTGCGCTGCTTCTCGTTTTTACGTTCACACATTAATAATCAAACCTGAGATCAGACTGAGCTACGACCTGTTTCTCACTTTCTCACACTTTTAAAACCCCAAAGATGATAAACAGCAATAAACGATGACTCGGCAAAAAAAAGAAGAAGAAAAAAAAACTCCAGCCAGAGGACACTAGCCGAGGGATTCATCCTCTGGAGAGCATGAACTGACTGGGAAAGTTTCACACCTCATCATTAGAACTGTAAAACGCACCAGATTAAAGGGCTGGTATGCATTTTCTGGAAGTGTAGCACAGTAAATGTATGATCCAACGTTATAAACAAAGATAGTAACACATCTCATAGCCTCGTAAAAGCCAGTGAAACCCCCAAAATACACAACATTGATCTTGACCTTTGACCTTAGACCCCCAAACTCTAATCAGTTCATTAGTGAGTCTGAGTGAACATTTGGGCCTGGTTTGCCATAATCCCAATAATCCCACCTAATCATTATTTAGAAAACACATGAAAATTAGATTTGAGAGGTCACCGTGACCTTGACCTTTAACCTCTGACTCTCAAGATCTAATAAATTCAACCGGGAGACGGAGTGAACGTTTGCACCAAATTTGAAAAGATTGTCTTCTTGAGTTATTGTCTTCAAAATGCAAAGATAGGGATTTCCAAGGGCACCATGACCTTGACCTTTGACCTTTACCCATGTAAATTGAATCAGCCCAACAAGAGGATTGAGTGAACAACTACACCAAATTTGACAACGTTCTCTCGGGGCGTTCGGGAGTTATCGTGTTCACAACGCAAAGATAAGGTTCTCCGAGGTCACCACGACCTTTGACCTTTGAATCAACTGAGCTTTCTTGCCACATTTGGACTTTATTCCCGGGTGTTTTTATCACAGAAGAACAAAAAACATAACTCCTGCAGCCACTTGGTGTCACTGCTCTCTATATCCACGTCTTCCATTATTATTATAATTATTATTATAATAATAATTCTGATTGAATCTGGGCTCCGTCGCTCTGCGGTTTGTGAAAATAACAACAACAGATCTTAATGTTTCAGCCTCCACCTGATGTCACTGATCAGTCCACATGTTCCGCGTCTGTTTCTATTAGTGATTATCACCGGCGCCCGCCGCCCCCCCCCCTCCGAGCCCCGCCCCCGCCCTCCCCCGCGCTCCGCTCCGCTGGCCGCCGCTGGTCCGTCCTGGTGGGGAGCGACAGTATCAGATATCCACTGTACATATTCCACATTCACTCTCATAATCTCTTCCATGTGTGTGTGTTGGCCGCCGACGATGTTTTGTGGTGGAGAGACGAACAAAACCAAATCTGTCCTTCTGACTGTTTCTGGGTGAATTCAAGTTTCGCTTGATCAGAATCGATACAAGATCCCTGATAATGTGTGTGTACGTGTGTGTGTGTGTGTGTGTGTGTGTGTGTGAGAAAGTGTGTGTGTGACTGTGGTCTTTGTGGACGTTGTTGTGAAACTGGACCAAAGTTGAGAGAATCTCTGCAGAGAGAAAACTACAATGACTATATTCAGGAAATGCCAGCTCTCCTTGGGGTGCCAGCGCCGAACGGAGCGTCGGTGCTGCCCACATGCCGACACCGGACTCTGGGAATCACGGGAGACAGAAACATACACTAACCTCCAGGGCCCAGGGCCCAGGGCCAAACTGCTGCGGCCGCTGCGGATCTTCGAATCCTGTGGCGGCGGCGGCGGTGGCGACGATGACGACGATGATGGTTTGTTTACCTGCCAGAGAGAAAGAGAGAGAGTGTGATGTACGAGATGTCAGTGAACGCAACACCTCGTAAATCATGTCCACATTGTCAGTGATGTCTTCTTCTAACTGCGTGTCGTTCCATAGGTTCGCTCTCTGAGATACAGGGACGGTCCAGTGTTACCGGGACAACAGAGTGACCCTGACTTCAGCAGCGACCAAGGCATCTACAGTGCAGATAAAGCAGATAGGATGCGCCCAAAAGAACTCGCTCACTTCACACTGTTAATAAGAATGACCGCACACAAACAGTGAAAAGTAAAAGGAACACTGAAGCGTTTGACCCATTCGTCACACGGACTCTTCGTGAAGTGGATCCGGAGCAACAACACGCGAGCACAGATAACAGTGTAAACATTCCAGACTCAAAACAACGGAGGAGAAGAGGAAGAGGACTCTTGAGGAGGAGAAGAAGCTGGAATCTGAAGAGGTTTCTGTTAAATATTGTACACTGATGTGGGGAGGACTCTGTGGGAACCCGCAGGACACTTCACAACTCCTTAGGACTCTGCAAGGGCTTTCCAGGATCTTGAAGACTCTGCTAGAGACTTTTCTAGAGGTCGACAGGACTCAACAGGACAGTCCTGGACTTTGAAGGTCACTTCATGATCCTTCTGGACTATTTAAGACTCTGCAGGAGGCGTCTGGATTCTGCAAGAACTTTCTAGATACTTCAAGACTTACAATGACTCCATGGAACTCCAGAAGACTCTTCAAGACTTGTCAGGAGTGTTCAAAACATAAAAAGAGTAGTCAGGACTCTTCAGATCTCCATAAAACTCTTCTGGAATCGTCAAAAGACTTAGCAGGATGCTTTAGACTTTATACAGACTCCACAGAACTATGCTAGACTTGCCAGGACTCTTGAGGACATATCAAGACTCTTCAGGTCTTTGTAAGACTCTTCAGAAGAAGATTTAAGGACCTATCTGGATATTTAGGAGTGTTTGGCGACTCTTGGGGAATTGTTAGGGCTCTGCCGGACTCTCTAAGACTGCACTGGGCTCTTCAGGACTTTGAAAGACTCTTCAGGACTCGTCAGAACGCTTCAGGACTTCAGAGTCACCTCTAGACTCTTGAGGATGATCAAGATGATCTCCAAGACTCTAGAATATTCTTCGGGATTGTCTCGGACTCCACGGGTCTCTTCGGGACTTCTCAGGACTCTATGGGGACCAAACCTGTGGCGGGGGTCTCGGCGCCATTGTGCAGCAGAGGCCTGATGTGGTTTGTACGAGACGGAGGAGAGAGTGAGGGACGAGGACAGATGGAGACAGCTGGGACAAACCCCCTCTCTGCTCCTGACGGCTCCACTCGGCCACAAATCACCAACTATTTACACGACCTCCAAAACAAACCAGAAAATAACTTCCCCGAAGTCCAAGTGCAGGACAAACCTCCTCCTAAGTGTCCGCAGCGCAGAAACAAAGGCCTGTGTTTACCGGACGGACAAACACAGACGGACGCGGTCGCAGCATTAAACAAAGACGGACGGGGACGGATGGCGCGGCTCTCATCGCCGTCTGGAAACTTTCTCCTCCAGACGAAGTGAAAAAGCCTGAAACCTGAAAGCGTTTGTCTCACTGAGGACGATCCCGACTGCTTGAGGAGTCACTGACGAACCAAACACCAAAGGTTGAAGCGGAAGCTTCAGTCTGACTCGATATAAAGGTTTTATGTCGCGTAGCATCGATGTTTACATTTCTGGGCCAATCTCATTTGAATATCAAAGCTCCGCCCCCCAATCAACCAACATCACCACATCAAGCGACATTGAGACACCGGGTGATCACGTGATGTGAAATACTGCTGTTACTGCTCACGGTACATCGTGTAGGACTTAGTGACCTCTGGTGGTGAAGGGTGAGGGTTGGATGTGCTTTGATGTGTGACAATAGAACTTGAATGTGTAAATAACAGACCTGTGATTTCCAGTAATCGACCTTTGATGTGCAACAATAGTCGTTTTAAATGTCAATAATGGGCCTTCGACCTTTGAAGTGACATGACTGTCCTTTGATGCGCAATCATAGACTTTTGATGTGTTTCATGCGCCATGTAATGTGCGCTAATACTTTTCACGTGCGAGAGTTTAGTCAAAGAATTGATGTTTTGGAGTGTTTGTCCTTTTTGCCTGATTCTGTTACAATAACAGTGTTTTGACTGGAGTTGAAAAAAATGCTGTTTGTTAATAAGAGATACTTATGTAAGATGGTGTGAAGACAACATGCGCGCGCGCGCGTGTGTGTGTGTGTGTGTGTGTGTGTGCGTGAAAAGAGGAAGTGTGTTGTGCTGCTGCATGGCCCACACACTTCCTGTGGCCGTCCACTCCGTGGAGTGGAAGGAGGGAAGGAGATATATATATATATATATATATATACACACACACACACCTCTTAAGCTCTGCCGATTGTCTCCCATCTCCTCTGCCGGGGGCCTTTTATTGCCTGCAGCCCCCCCCCCCCTCCCCCCTCCCCCCTTCCCCTGCCCCCCTCCACTGGGTCTGGCTGTTACACCAGCGTGCAGCCGCGGCCCCACCGCAGCTTAAATAACAGCGGCGGCTCTGATCTGAGGTCAGATCTAATCTGTGAGCACATCTGCACGACACTGCACGTACACACACACACACACACACACACACACACACACACACACACACACACACACACACACACACACACAGAGTATTAATAACCAGCAGAAGAATCAAACTGTCGTTTGTCGTTGAGAAAGTGAAGAAGAGCGCGGACGTGTTGAAGGAGACGCTCTGTGGACGCTCACGCTCACATACATGTTACCTGCACAGGTGACGAGTGATCAGACTTTAAACAGGTGACACGTGGTCTGTAAACACACACACACACACACACACACACACACAACGATAATAACAGACACGCACAAACACACACGCTCACACACACACATACAAACACGTAACACATACCATTCCTCCATAGAGGAGACAGAAAAAACTACAGAGACCACAATGTGTGTGTGTGTGTGTGTGTGTGTGTGTGTGTGTGTGTGTTAAGGTTACTCGGGGGTCATTAAATCAATCATTTTTAAGGAACATGCAATATGTTGACTGGAAACTGACTTCTTGTAAACACTGCAGGTAGATACGAAACACACACACACACACACACACACACACACACACACACACACACACACACACACACACACACACTGCGTTATCACACGCTAACACGCGGCCCCAGCTGTTTCCTGCCGTCACGCAGGATGTGACCTCCACGTCTGATCGA
>JAFBJT010111997.1:13782-26380 GCA_016785325.1 Chascanopsetta lugubris | reverse complement strand
AAATCAGCACGGAGCTTACATGCGTTGACTCTTGATTTGGGGGTGGGTGGATGGGTGGGTGGAGGGGGGGTGGGGGTAGAAAAAAAGAGGGATGTGTATACCTTTCACCCTCTACACGAAGATGAGGCGCTGCTGCAGGAAGACAGAGAACACTCAGTGAGAAGGAGAGCAGACTTGTCAGTCTGACCACGTTTCATTTAGCACTTCATTTCAAGGAAATTCAAGAGACTCCTCTAATTGCCTATAGCATTTCAGCGCTCGTTTGAGGAAGAATGCATCGTGCAGTGTGCAGGAGCTCGGCGCTGTTTTCGTATCATTAAAAAGGCCAACATTTGCACACGGCGATAATGTCAAGTGAGTTAAAGTTTCATTTCTTACAGTGTTTGGATGAAACACAGGGGGGGAAATGCGTCGCGTTGATTGCCGCTGTTTGGAAGGTGTGATCACTGTTTGGCCTTGTTTTGGATGTAGTTTGTCGCGCGCACCTTCAACCCACATGGAGGAAAACAGGACCCGAGTCTCATCTATGAGGCACATGGCAGGGAAATCGACCACTGGAGCGGAGGAGTCACTCTTACATAGAGAGACCCAAGCATCCAATCACGCTCCCTTTCAGAGGAGCAATTAGGATTCTTTTTGAGTTGCTCGAATTATAGATGTTTTTACAGAGTGAAGGACAGAAAGGGAAAAAATGAGGCTAATTTGAAAGCGGGCATCTTCTTCTATTTTTTCCTAAATGTGACCCAATAGTAAAAACAACCATTATGCGCATCGTATTTTCCGGCGACTACACATTTTTGGGCATTTATTTGGCCAAAAGTCAAATGTTAATCTTATTTTTCTATCATTTGTTTTGTTAAGGGGATGTTAACCTTCACAGCTCTGCAGGAAAACTGGAGCCAACGTCCCCTGTTTATGCAGATCAGGAGATATGATAGGAGATTCACATGCTGTAAAATAAAGCCTTTTATTTTCAGTATCTGCTGCTGAGATCAAAACATGCAGATTCTCCGTAATCTCTATCAGGCCTGCTAGTGAAACAATGCTTTTTCCTCTCATGTTGCATCCACTGATTAAATGAAGCATACTTGATCTTTATCTGGGCTGAAGGATGATTCCTGCATTGGCCTCTATCCAGGTCCTGCAGGCTGTGAAGTCAGAAGACAAACACTGTCAATTTATCACAGACAGTGAAATGGTTTGTGCGGCCTTGAATCTGTAAATGACTTTTTCTTTATTTCATCCAAATATCCCGTATCTAAACAGTGCAGTGTGTACCGAAACTGGAATATGAGACTATGATGCTGATGGGTGGTGTATGAGTCGGGGGCGGGGCCTCTGTACAGCTGCTGCCATGGTTGTACAGTGGCCCAGAAAGGACAAACTAAACACATTGTGAGTATTAATGATAATTGAAGGCTACGTGAAGGTTTCCCTAAGACATGCGTCTTCACCACCACATGGGTCGCGGACCCGTCTTCAGTGGGTCGCAGGCTGTTGGCTGTGCTTTTATTTTGAAAAGTACTGTTATGAATTGGAGTGCCTTCAATTCACACTCCTTAACAGTAGGTGGCGATGACGCCACAGTAATGCTAATGGACATGGAGGTGATGGTGGGTCCCAAAGCCAGACCAGTCAAGAATCACTGTTTTAAGAAATCAAACTTGATGCTCATATCTGATGCAAAATATTGAGTAATATGATGATTTTTTTCCAAGCCCCGCCCATAAACAGCAATCATCCACTAACAGCTCAGCAACCGTAGCAAGCTTCACAAACGGCTCTGTCCTGCTCTTTATTGGATTTAGGGGAAGTTTACAAAGCCCGGGCCAACTCACCCAAGACAGCATCATGTTCATGCAGCACTCTGGTGACTCATCAGGCTTAACGCCTGTTTTCTCTCTCTTACTGAAATATGAAAGTTAAACATGTTCCTCATCGAAGTTTGTGAACAAAGTATTCAAGCAGAGGGACGATAAGTTAATGAAATAAAGAGAAAAAAATGTTGTGTCTTTCACATATATGTTGAGAAGCAATCTCATTGGTTCTCTGTTCAAGGAAGAGGCACATAAAAAAACATATGGTACCAATGTTCATACTATAGAATATGTTGTACATACGGATGGAATCATCTCATCCCAGCTTTCTCCCAAATTCCAGAAATGAAGTCATTTGGGGCATAAACATACTGCTGCCATCTTGTGCCAATGACATGATTCAGCCCAGTCTGGGATTACGTGGAATCGAGGCCTCATTTCATGCACACGAGTTAGTGTCGGATTTCAATCACGCAATTTTCACTTTGTTTCAAAGAAGTGATTCAAACCAAACAATAAGCTGAAATCTGAAAACCATCTTCTTGAGACAATGATCAGACATGCACTTTAAGGTGTGGTCCATGTCCCATTGACTAACATGAAGGAGAAGGTGCAATCTACATATATATACTGCAGCCAGCCAACATATAAACAACGTGGCCTCACTTTTTAGCAGCTGGTTTATAATTTATCCAGTCCACACTTTAAGGTATTTTAATAATTGAAGGTATTTTAATAAGATAGCTAGCTTCAACATTTGCCAAGTGTATGTACTTGTTGTCTCAGTTATCATGAAATACTCGGTGTTATCCAGGATTATCTCAGTGAACTGGCAACAAAGGAAAATAATTCAGCGACATATTATCGCTTATAAAACAGGGAATTATGGCGGATAGGGCCTCAAGATGTCTAGGTGATCATTTATTGATACTTTTTTTTCCTATTGGGTGAAATATTCCGTTACATTACATCTCATTAGAATTTGAATCAGAAGTACTATCAATCTATAGACTAAATGAACTCCATTGAATGTCAAGGCTTCATTCTCGATGCCTCTTCGCCCAGGTCCCTTTGTAAAAGGCAGAAATCGCACTGATCTCACGGTGCCACTTCATTCATGTGCTGAGGAGTGACTGATGAGAAATGTGGAGAAAACGTCTCATGTTCAGAATTCTGTGAAAAACAGATCATCCTCATTATATCCTCAACAGCTCATTACAGTTTTCAAACAAGTCTGCGGCAGTCTCACTGCACATGAGGTGATGGATGGATGAGTGGCTGGATGGGTGGATGAGTGGGTGGATGGATAGATGGATGGATGGATGGATGGGTGGGAGGATGGATGGATGAGTGGGTGGGTGGATGGATAGATGGATGGATGGATGGATGGATGAATGGGTGGGTGGATGGATAGATGAATGTGTGGGTGGGTGGATGGATGGATGGATGGATGGGTGAATGGATGGATGGATGAGTGGGTGGATGGATGGATGGATGGATGGGTGGGTGGATGGGTGGGTGGATGGATGGATGGATGAATGTGTTGGTGGGTGGATGGATGGATGGATGGGTGGGTGAATGGATGGATGGATGAGTGGGTGGATGGCTGGATGGATGGATGGATGGATGGGTGGATGGGTGGATGGATGGACGGATGGATGGATGGGTAGATGGATAGATAGTTCCTTCTTGACTTAAGCTTTAGAGAAACACGAGAAATGTACAAGTATAAAAAATATAATGACCTATGAGAAAATACAAAGAAATAATCCATAATAATAATAATAATAATATTAACACATCCAAGTGTGAAATCCATTACTGCACAGATAGTGCACTGATGATCTAATCTGCCATTAGATCACTGCAGAAGACTCCAGGGCACCAGATGTGAGGCACATTGAGTGACTCACAGCAAAACGTAAACATAAGCAATGCTCAGCTCTTAATGTTGGGAACCAGCATGGGAGGAGAAGCAGCGCTGGACAACAAGAGGCGGGAGGATGGAGAGAATAGTTTCTCATCACATCCCTCGAGAGATGTGCAGATTAGAGTTTTATCGACGCCACCACCTCGCAGGAAGATGAGGATTCTCTCCCAGAGAGCGGAGGCAGCGGTGGATGTGCTGCACGGGCTCGCCTGTGTCGGACATGACCACCCGCGTAAATAAAATATGGCAGTTGAACATGCTGTTCGACACTCTTTGGGAACAACGCTATCCTTTTAAGAGTCATTTCACTTGGGCTGCGTGTCCTCACCCCTTCTTCTCCCATCCTCCTCTTATGGAGAGACACAAACAAACACACACACACACACACACACATTTTCAAGGGTGAGAGAATGCTACATTGCCATTACCAGTAAACACAGAGGCAGGGGGAGAGGGAAGACAGAAGGGAGGCGGAGGAGGTGAGGAGGAGGTGGGGGGAGAGAGTGAGAGAGTGAGAGAGAGAGAGAGAGAGAGAGAGAGGGATAAAACCCATCAGATTTGATGGCATGGTGATGTAGATAATGTTTTCTTCTTTTCAGCTCAGCCCAGAGACAAGAAGGCAGAACACAAGCACTTTCACTCTCTCGCTCGTCCGCCGTTCTGAATGGAGAGAGGGACTTTGTGTCTCTTTTGTGCACAAACATGGTCCCCCCTTTATTTATTTATTTATTTTTTTTACCTATCAGAGTGATTGCCTCACCATTATGTGATTTCATGGTGAAACACACACACCTACTCTTAATCCGGCTACGCCGCTCCAGCAGAGGAAAGCCGGGGCCGGTATAGTCACCGGGGGAAAAAAGGAGAAGAAGAAGAAAAAAGAAGAGAAAGAAAGAACATAATTAACCAGTTTCTCATCTGTTTGTACAAATACGACAGAAAAACCTTGTGGGGGGGAAGGAAGAAGAAAAAAAGCAAAGCGCTCGGCGCTGCACGGTAATTTGCTGCACAGAAAACATTGGAAAACAAGCGTGTTGAGGAAATGTAGATGGGATTTTAAGGTCTGAAAGCCACAGCTGCTTGGCAAGCAGGAGCTGGCTCCTTTTGTCTTTTATCTTCTTCTGTAATGTGCACAGGTGCTGCTTAATTCAATTGGAGAACGTTGCCATGGTTTTACATTAATATATTTCCATGTTACCATTACGACTGTTGTCATGGAGATGATAGGACCTATTTGAACTGAAAGCAGAGATGGTTTTATGGGGGTATTGCTCTCTCTCTCTCTCTCTCGCTCGCTCACTCTCTCCTCCTCTCTCTCTCTCTCTTGCTCGCTCACTCTCTCCTCCTCTCTCTCTCTCTCTCTATCTCTCGCTCTTTCATTTGCTTGCTCCATGTCAAGTCACATGGTATGCAGGCAGATTTAAAGCTTGACTTCACCCCCTCCCCACCACCACCACCACCACCCACACCCACACACCCTCCCACCCCACTTTTTTCTCTCTATACTGGTTCTAACTGCTGGAACAGAAGCTGCATTTCAATCACACCTGAAGCAAGCAGCACATTCAGAGGGAGGAGGGCGGGGGGGGGGGAGGGGATTCAAAAACAAGAGTTGTTATTTGCTCATAATGGAGCTGGCACCTCTGCCGACATACACAGAGCAAACTCAGTATGAGAATCATTCAAACATGACACTTTTTATTATTATTTTTTTAAAGAACAGAATTTTCACTAATGTTCCCATTGACTATTTTCATTACCTGTGTAGCTGCAGTGATTGACTGCAAAATGGCTGCAGA
The DNA here is from genome assembly GCA_016785325.1 of Chascanopsetta lugubris. NCBI lineage: Eukaryota > Metazoa > Chordata > Actinopteri > Pleuronectiformes > Bothidae > Chascanopsetta > Chascanopsetta lugubris. Next base: position 20,834 of record JAFBJT010111997.1, on the reverse strand, counting down.
CTAAAATGAGCAGTCTAATCAGGCACAAAGGGGCTGGGACGTACTGGAAATGGAATTTGCTCCAAAATCAAAACAACTATGTAAAATGCAGACTTTTTTTCTTCCACATAGCCTATACGGCGAACATCTAATCGAGACTCGGTTATTCCAATTAAAGTAATTGCACACTTTCATAAAATCAATAGCGCTCCCTGGTACCGTAATTGCTTCTTTCAATCAATTTGATGCATTTTCTAGAACAAAAGGCAAAGCAGGGGTATTCAATTTACTCAAGCATGCCAAAGTTGATGGAACGCTTGTATTGGCTATTAAAGCATTGCTTGTTTTCTTCTTCTTAAGGATGCCAGTGGAATATCTTCAGAGGCAAGTTCAAAGTCACCTTGTTATCTCTGGATTTTGTCTTCGATACCACTGTAACTCATTATATCAGCAGACACAAGAGGAGAAGCATATTAGTGGCGCGATGCCTCCCTGAAATGAGATGCAAAATGTCTCACAATATGCAGCAACTTTGTAGAATCAACCTTTTTTTTTGGGGGGGGGGGGGGGGGGGGGGGGGGGGGGGGGCTCATGAATGCGTATGCCTTAAACACACAAACACAACAACACGGCACAGATGCACGTACCTTGGTCCAAACAAATATAAGGGAAGAAAGCATCTATCAAAAGCATGAGAAACCATGAGGAACTGGGCTATTCTGACGGCTTTGATCCATCAGCAAACCATAATGCAGTGCAAAGTCAACGGTGTCCTACTTTCCTTTGCATTAACTGAGCTCGAATCATCCCCGGAATTTGTACACATACTGTATTTTAGGCCGCGCTTCTCTCGGCGCTGTGGTGAAATGAAATAACGTAGAATTAGAAATGGGTTACAGTCTGTTTCTTTCTTCCTCTATCTCAGTTACACACACATACACACACACACACACACACACACACACACACACACACACACACACATCATGCTCTGCAGATAGACAGACAAACCCATGTTTAAGCCACCACCATTTTCTCCTTCTGCAATTTTTTTCTTTGGGGGGGGGGGTGTGTGTGGGGGGGGGGTAATGAAAAATGTCTGATATGAAGCTGTGGACTTGCAGCGCAGCGCCCAGCTCTCTGCTATTCTTATACAAACACAAAGTGACAAGATGGTTACTCTCTGTGCACACTGACAGTTCATTCCAGACTAGGAAAAATGTCAAAAATGTTTAGTCACGGCTGAGTGGACTTAATTACCGTCCTCTAGGCTGCCACAGAACTCAGTGCCACTAATGGTCCCGAGCTACAGATAAAATTCCATTTACAAGAATGTTGCAGCCACAAGATCTGATTTGGCCAATATGAAATATTTACTTTGATGTAATTAAGGTGACAATGCTCATCACCCACTCTGGCCCACGATGACCGAAACAAAACAAAACGGGGATTGCTCTGTTGGGATGAATATGAAAACAATCATGGCTGGCAGCTTCGATTAAGATAAGATGTAATGTTTGTTGTGTCAGCCTGTAATTGGACCGGTGTTATGATGAGTGCTAATTTCGAACTTTCATGAATAAATGCGTTTACGCAGTGAATTCAGTTGCTAACAAGGTTAGTCACGTAAGCAGAGCACTCAACCCCATTTGTACAGATGCAATCCAAGCAATCTAATTGGAATAATGAATTGTTTCTTTTCACCTGTAAACAGGAGACATATGTCGTCCTTCCCTAAATACCAGCAGCGATTCTAAATACACACAATGATAATATATATTAATACAATAATCATAATACTTTCAACCTAAACCAAGGTTGTTTACATTTTAAAACAGTGAGTTGGTCTTTTATCATAGTAAATCAATCCGTACAATGCTCTGCACAGAATTACCTGCCACATTGTGAGACAGGTCTGTAACATATTAGAAAACATTTAAACGTTTCACAAACCACATCAGCATCTACAAACACATTATATTTCATAAACACAATAATGTTCCCGTACAGCAGAGAAACAGAAACAGGAAATGACATCGGAGAGGTTATGAAATGTTATGTACGGAAAACTCTGTAAAATATGTGTTTTATGAAATGTGGTGTTTTGTGAGATGTTGTGTTGCTTTGTTAGATGTTGTGTGTCTAGTCAAATGTCATCTTTTATGAGCTGTAATTGCTTGATATGATGATAAATTTGTGAGACCCATTTTGTCATGGTGTTGTGTGGAATGTTTGTGTTTTGTGAAATGTCATGTTTTTCTGTTTTTCTGTTGTGCGTTGTCCTTTGGGGCCACAGGGATTTTGGGACTAAACTATGCATAAATAGCCTTTCATTTTAAGATCACAACGCAAAACACTATATATATTCTATATTCCTTCAAATGAATATAAACAGAATTCCATAGAAAACAAACTGTCATGTTGTGACCTCAGCTCAGTCAGAGGTGGAGGCTCCACCCACCTCGTCAGTGACGACGTGCCGATGTGATTTGATTTATTCATGGAAACAGGGAAACGCAATCAAACGGCATCAAAGGTTTATGTAAGTCGCCGAACCCAAACAAGACCTTGAGCTCTATACAGCCAGTTCATCTCTACATATATGCAAATGATCTGTGGGCAGTATCATGGTGCTGGAGTAAGAAATGCTGTCCACATGTTTACATTAGAAAGCCCCTTTACTGTCACATGGCCGTGTACACTTCAGTTTCCCCTCATGGGAGTGGGATATGGTTTCCTGCAGATACTCAAGACTATTATGCATCGAACCTCTGCAGTCCTCCCTATAGGCCGGTGTTCATATATAATAATGCAGCCTTATACAACATTCAGATTCAGATTTTCTATGAAATATTCACCCAGATTGTAAAAAAAAAGGCACTGAATTGATACCACTGTGCTGCCTGTCATGAATATCTATATATCTTTGTAGTTTAAAGGACTTTACCAAAAAGTATAAACTGTTATTTACATTGATCAGCCCTGTATAATTATATCTATGGAGTCCATCATACTTTTTACAGTAGCCCAGAGTGGACACACTAAACAGCTTCATTTATATGAGCCTCCACAATGTCTCCAAAACGCTTAGGATGAAAAGTATTTAGCTGCAACATGCAAGTTCACACCAAGATGTCACTAAATCCTACAGACTGAGCCTTGAAATGAGTCCAATTTTTTTTCTTCAATCTTTTGGCTGCAAACAAACCTGGAACCAAACCCCAAAAAATAAAGACAGGAAGCAACTCTAACTGAGCCGCCATTGGCTGGCGCGGGCCCATTATAACCAGTTATATCCCATTCAGCGTACACACATAAATCTGTGTTTCCTAGGATGCTTCAGTTTCCACTCTCACTGATGAGCCGCTGTGTGTGGACCATTGTGCCGCTCCCCGTCCTCCGCATCCATCATGAGAAAATGAGTTCATATGCATCACCGCGAACATAATGGTCTTAAGAGGGTGAGGTAGAGGCTCACCTAACATACAGGATGGCACAATAAAGAAGAGCCCACTGACATTAATGAAAATGTATACCATTTAAAAGTTGTAGCAGCCATGGCTGAGAGGAAGATGGAGCATTATTTATTCATCGTGAAGGGCTGAGTGACTGGCTGTTGATGGCAGGGGCTGTTTTTATAACGTCACCGTGCACTTGATGCTCTCTCTTTGTCTCCAACTGTCTTTATTTTCGTTGAATAGAAACAAAAACTTCACCCTGCGTTTAGAGTTGTTGACTTTGTGTCCAGAATGTCTAAGTTATGACCAGTAACTCAGTATCAAGGAAATCATGATAAATTATACAAGACCAAAGAATAATGAGCTACTTTGCTTTTAGGGTCGCATATATTTAAAATAAATAAATACTCTACAGCCCTTTTATGAAAGCACCAAAAGACATAATATGTATTATGATGTAACATATTATGATGGTTTTTATGTATGTTTTTTTTTTTATGTAATTCAAGGCCAACTGTGGAAAGTTTTGTTAAATTGATTTCCTTTTGAACTGGTAGAAATTGAATATAAAATAATAATACCCGTGATTTTATGAATGTGTAATCACCTGAATGTATGAATTGTTTTTATTATCATTATCATTACTTCTTTTTGAGTTTCAATGATAACTGATTATGGTTACGAAGGAAAGGAGGAGTATTGAGGAGAATGAAGCAGCAACATGAAACTTGAGAAAAAGAAATGTTTTGGGATTTTTGGATACAAATCTATTTATTTATTTTGACAGTTTCTGGTGCTAACGTTGGCTAAGAACAACACTCTCTAACCTGAGCTCATGTTGGTAAATCAATGATAGTTCAATTACACTCACGAAGGTGGACGAGAAGATGTTGTAAGAAGCATCTGCACCATGTTTTGTTGTTGTCTGTTTCACTGGAGACTACATCTCTAGTTTTGTGTGTGAGTGTTGGAATAAAAAATAAAAACAAACTGACAGCTGAGATTTTTTTTTAAAGTGTGATTTGTTTGTCTTTTAAATGTTTAAAAGGTTCAAAATGATGACATGTGGAAGAGGACACTGCTGTTACTTTACATCTCGGCCCCTTCCTCCGCTCTGGGTCGCGGTTTTACAAAGTCCATATTTACCTCATTGAGACTCACACGCAACCCCCCCCCCCTCTCCTGCTGAGCACTTTCTTCATCCTCATTCTCCTTCCACCGCCGCCCTCCCTCTCTCCTCATCTCCCTCAGCTTGTAACCTGAATTCAGTAGAGCAGTGGACCAATCGATCACAGGGAGTCCTTTTTTTTTTCTATCCCAGCAATTTTCCTCTGAGGAAAGAGGGAATAATGTGAGCTAACAGTGTGGAAAATCAATGCTCCACTGGCATAGAATAACTTGGGGTCTGGCTGGCAGAGAGCACCGGGCTCCATGAAGCCAGTTGGAGAGATAAAGCCACCCCATGTACCAGCCCTCATCCTGCATGATATGGTGCTGCGCCCCTGCAGCGCCACACTCAGCCCCAACAGTGGGAGGACACTTTAATCTCCCAGATTTACAGTTATAAGGTGTGTGCTCGTGCGACCGGGGCTTCATTTCCGGAGTGCATATCTATCAGCGTTTATTTCAAATTGCACTATTGCATACTACTGTTCTGTATCCATACTTTATTGCCTGTGCTTAAGTTCCTTCTCTTATGTGTAATTACTTTCAATACTTTTCATTTTATTTACATTGATTTGTAAAGAAAATATTACCCATCATACCTCCCTATTCTCCTCCCTAAGCTATGGAAGCCTTCAGTTATCATTGGTCAATTCAGGACTACTCTAAAAACAAAACAGGGTGGTGCAACATGGCCGCCTCTGTAGCTCAACATAAAAACAACAATTCATATGCTCAGGTGATCATAGTATAGTTATTAGACATTTGATTTCTTCATGATTCACTTCAAAAGTGATCAATCAAATTGTCCCATTGATCTCATCATGATGGGCGTAGTATATCATTAGGCCCCGCTCCCTGCAGCAGCATCACTTGTACTTGCAGCTTTATCATGCTGCGTTGGCAATCAAAATACTATCGACTTGTATTGTGCCATAAAAGTACTTTTATTTTTAATAGTATGACTTCTGTTTTAAATCAAGAACTTGTCTGTTTCTTCATACTTTTATTTTGAAAAATTCATATTTCCCTAAAACACTGCATGGAACTAACTCTGACCTGTTAATGATCCAGTTGTTACACAGCACACAAGCTGTGTGACCAAACAACCCAGAGCTTCATTTCCAACTATGAATATCAAATACACTCAGTAGCTCCTGCCTTTGAGGAAGGTTGGATAAGAATGAGTTTTGATGAAATGGTGCCAGCCTCAAAAATAGTGCCAAGCTTGAAAATGATTGTCAATGAAGAAAAACGGCTCCAAACAAGCGGGTGATTTCAGACGGTGGAACAGAAAGACACTCTTAAGTGCAGGTGAAGTTTTTTTGTTTTTTTTAATGGATCATCTGTGCGTTTAACGGAAGGAAATACATTTCTAACCAGCTCAGAATCTATCATCAAGTGTGTAAGAAATGTCCATCTACAAGTCACCTTTGTGTGAGTGTGTGTGTGTGTGTGTGTGTGTGTGTGTGTGTGTGTGTGTGTGTGTGTGTGTGTGTGTGTGTGTGTGTTGGGGAGGGGGGTGGTGGCTCATGCAACACTGCAGTACTTCAGTGTGTGAAATAGGTTTCATAATCAACCTGAAACTGCTTGACACACTGTCATCTTTCATAAGAGTGCTATCACAGGTACACCACAAAGTAAGTGTGTGTGTATGTGTGTGTGTATGTGTGTGTGTGTGTGTGTGTGTGTGTGTGTGTGTGTGTGTGCATATGTTCTTTCGACTGTGTGCCATCTCTTCTTCAACAACACCCACATTGACCCAGACGGCTTCAAACGTGCTGATGTAGCTTTCAGTAAATTATCTTCAGATGGGCCCCTATAGGTGGAGGAAGTCGGGGGGGGGGGGGGTGTGCCTACCACACAACAAACACCAACAAACACACACAGGGCAAATGATAATTGGTATGTAAAAGGGCCATGACACCCAAATTACATAGAAAGTTATTTTTCCGAGGCAGTGTGGATTCGGGTCGGTGCTGGTTCCACCATCACGACCACACTGCGAGAACATTCACCCACTCTGAGATTACACTGCGCAGGCCTGTGCTATTCTGAGCCCGTGGCATCTCGCATCCATTGGGTTTGGGCTGAAATGCCACAGAACATAAATATAAGGGGAAAACAGCAGGAGACAGGCATAAACACAAAGCTCCCCTTTGACTGCCGGCTCTGACACCGCGGCTCCGAGGGGGGAAGGTGGCGGCGGCAGCAGCGGCGGCGTTCGTCCCCCCGCGCTTGGCTCCGCGCATCAGGGTGTTCACCTAACAGATGGACATCCCGATGTAAATTATAATCAGGTTATCCAGAGAGGGACAGCCCATCATTGACGGGCGTGTCATTTGCATGAGAGTACACTCAATGCTGTGAAACTGTGAAACACCCCCCCCCCCCCCCCCCCCCCCCCCCCCCCCCCCCCCCCCCCCCCCCCCCCCCCCCCCCCCCCCCCCC